>JABCPU010000001.1:600000-765937 GCA_016800925.1 Suillus spraguei
TTATATATGAATGGAGACCTATTGTGGTGTAATGGTGAAGCTGCAGTGAGGTGGGGAGGGTGTGGGAATAATTGATATTGTGGAGATTCCAAAAGTGGTCGATGTTTTGGGTGTTGTGGGGTAATTCCCACGCTGTGGGGCTGAAAATGCGGTCACTTGGGCAGTGATTTGTAAGCCGGCAAGTGCCCAAAGCTTCTATAAATGAGCCTCCTCAAGGATACATCCTGTTGGACAATGGATAGTTATAGAAAAGTATGTATCGGTATTTATGGATTGTTGTCCATTCAAGATGTATTAATATAGTGTTATGGGCTGGACTTCGCAACTCTGTAAAGGAATGCTTCAAGAAAATACAAATGTCACTGTCGACATCTTCTCTGTCTAACAAAATGGTGCCAGTGATGTTCACTGGTATCTTGCACACCAGTGTGCATATCTCTTCTTTTTTAATGGCTTTGCGAATATGCTCTTCTGAGCAACTCGTGAGCAGAATATGGAACACAGGAAGATCAGGATCATGAAGAGCTTCACCAAGGAGGGAGATGAGATCGGTGATGGTTTCAGGTTTGCATTCATCAAGGGCATCAATAACACACACTGGAGGTGGACACTCGCACAGCCTACCAGAGGATTTCAGGTCCTGGAGAGGTCGGCAAAATAATGCCTCCATCTGGTCACTGAGAGAGATGTCGGGGTTTAGAACCACAGGTGTTACGAACTGGGGTGGCGTCACCAGCAACAGTGAAAAGACACAGACGGTCTGCTGGGAAGTTCCTACAATGTCCAGAAGAGGACAAGGGGAAAGTACAAGGAACACATTCTGAGTACGATCAAGGGTTTGGCCTCAAAGACAAGTCTAAGAGGTTCTGCGAGAATAGAGACTAAGGCTAAGGAGTGCTTAGACTTAGAGACAATTCAAGGATGACTTAGGTTGGAGACCTAAGCGAAGGAGATTCCAGGTAAAACCCAGTAAGATTAAAGTAAAGAATCTCTACAAGTACACTGTGCTTATATAGGTAGATATGTGCGCACAGACCAGGTAACCGTGAGAATATAACTGCGTATCCTAATAAGGAAGGCATGTGTTGTACAGATGCGTTGAGCATATGAGTCAAAGTCATGTGACATGATATACAAGTAGGAAGATAAAGGGAAAATGAATGGGGGCATGTACAACTGTAACAGCAGGATTCTCATGGATAGCATTGTTCACCTTCGTCTGGACGCTGGGAAAATTGGTCACAAGCTGGTAAGCAAGGGTCACAAAGAAATGAGTGGTCATGCTGCATTTTGTGTGCTTGCATGAGAAAAAGAACGTCCCTGCAAGCCTTGTTTCTATTTTCGTCTCCTCTGTCATTTTCAAACCTTTCATCGTCTTAGCTACAGTGAATGCCACAGTGGACTTTCTGACACCTGCTGTGCCATGCAGCCAAATCATTTGGCTATTCTCTCGTTTCTCCAATGATCCGTGGATGAATTTAAGAAGATCTACATGGGTGCCTTCCAAACATTTCGGATGGGGCTGGCATTCAGGGGAGTCATATTTAGCACCCTGGACAGCAACCTTGGACAGCTTCTCCCAAGGTCCTTCGGCCATTGCTAGAGGGTTGCCAGTCAGGTCAGAGAGTGACAAAGGTGATAAGGGAGGGAGATATCTACGTTGATCCTAGTCACTTATCAACAGAGGTTGATGATAGAATATGTGAGTTATAATGGAACAAGTTGGGGAAGCACTAGTCAATGGTGTAATCAGAAATTCAATAATAATGATCACTATCTTGGAGGGGATGACATACAACAACATTAATTGAACAATCAAAGATTCAAAGTCTAAGCTGAAATTTTGTTTGAAGTAAAATGGAAATGATCAAGTAACAGGGATATGATGAATGTTAGAAGGGATATTTGAGATGATTGATTAGTTGCAGTTTTATTCAAAGCTCGATGGATGGTGGTTGTATGCAATCAAGTTGAAAAAACGATCAGGCACTTGTCTGGCTCTAGGGCTGCTTGCACACACAGCAAATTAGTAATTTGCATGTCAAAGTCAAACAGACTGTAGTATCCGACTCTATCACTGTACTTAGTCGATGTGTGCATAAGAGATCTGTATCATAAGTCCAATGAGAAGCTGAAATTGAAGGGTTCAGATGGATTCTTGATCGGTGGCTGGCTCACATTTTGTGGCAGTGGCACCAAATATTCTCACTGATCAACACCATTATTATTGTCTACAATACAAATACTCCAAAAAATGATGCTGTCAATAGAACACTACAAAAAAAGACACTGAAGAATGCTGATCTACTCCTCATCAATCATCACTCGACATCAGATACTCATCATCACTGATCACCTGTTTGCAACCAATACTCTGAGCTCTGCCTTGTTGCAGTTGCTCATCCTCGTCCATAGGAATAAGTGCAGAGTCATATGCTGCAGAGCTTGATGGTCCACCTGGTGCTGATGAGGCCTCTGCTAGCCCTGTCCCAGCAGTGAGTCTCTCCAGAGTGCTATGGAACACCTCTTCCATCTCCTCAGTGCCTATGTATACCCATGAACCTTCCTGGTTATACGTCCGTGCATTGTCAAACATGAGCTTCCAATCCTCTTTGTAGTGTGTGATCTCTATCCAATGCTACCCTGCTTTCAAAGTGTGGACAATGCGATCAGATGCGTGATTAACTGATAATAATTGGGATAGTCCTGATCATCAGTATATCAGAGTAGTATGAAACCATACACCTTTTACTCACTGGGAGCTCCCGAAAAAGTTTGCAACATTTCTGGCCAACATTGTCTTCACAAGCAAGAACTGCCCTGAGAACTTCATTGAAAGCTTTCTTCATCTTATCCCTTATTGCAAATGATACGTCAGCCACTTTTGTTTTTCATCATTTCTAGATGCCAGCAATATCATCAGAGAAGTTTTTAAAGAAATACTCAAAACCAACTTACCACATCACATTCTTTGTCGTCATCGAACACTCACACCTGACGCTGGAGTATTATGACCAGGTGTATTGGTTTCCTTGAGAAGTTTGTTGGCAGCCCATCATTCTTTCTTGCCACAGGCATGGTCAACAAGTTACCGCAAGTCCTCATCGTTCTCCACAGCCTGAAATACTAATTAGCATGCATACATCGCCATACCCTGCAAGACGTACCATTGCTTGGACCATTGTTATAATTGACGACATTGCGACAATGCTGACCACTGTTACAAGAACACCTTCTTGTGCCCCTACTATCATTTTTCCTCCTATGCATCGCTGTCTACTCTCGTCCCGATGAGGCCTCCATCCTCGTCCTCTGCTACCTCATCTGGCTCGCCATCGTCACTCCTTACCTCGCCTACACTCGCCTCCTCCATCATCGCTGAACACGCCCTCTTCGCACGCCTTCTACCTCCTCCATGCCTATACATGCCTCTCTTGCTTTGTGCGCTTCAAGCACCTCCTCTGCGCTCATTGCATCACCCTGCACTTCAACATGCGCACCTGCTCGGTTCATGGGGAACCCCTGTCTGCCTTCAAGGATGTCTTGGTATCGTGTTATGCTTTATCCTTTTACTGTTTACCTTTCTTGACTTGTGCATTGGCTCGTTGGCTCGTACCCTTTATACCTTTGGCTCAGCACTTATGACTCCTTCACGCACATGCGCAGTCTCATTGGTTGATACGCCTCTGACTCGTTTACGAGCATGCGTCCTCTTATTGGCTATCTGACCTCATACTTAATTCAGCGATACTACTTACTATTTGCACTCTGCTTCAATCTTACATATAAATATGCGCAGATAGGCTTTGTACTTCTTTAACTTGAACCTACTTGATCTTCGACCCTGAACTTCCTTTTGATAAGCTTTTGATAAGCTTATCGTTTCTATTGAACTTTGTAGAAGCTCATCGCTTCTACGTCTTTGATCATCATCAAGGACCTCGTCTCTGTGACGTAGGTCACAAGACAGTGCATAGCGCCCACCTCCAACCAACGCAACTAGCGCACTCTGCGCTAGGAGACCAATATGCATGGGCTGTCGCTCTCTATAGAGCGCCCGTCGCAGACACCACTCAAGTTCCTTAGCGCCTGGCCAGGTCGCTAACAACCACGGTCCTTGATAATCATCAATCTCTTTTGGCTCAAACGGTGGTTCATCCGTCTGATGGCGCTCAGGCAGCTTGAAGAGCTGCATGAGCGGCAATGGTGGTTTGCTTTTATTGCTGACTGCATGCCATGAGTCCAGTGCATCCCATCCTTGCTGAAGATCCATTGAACGGAAAATCTCCATCCATGTCACCAGCTTCTTCATTTTCCTCTGCTTCAAGGGTGGATCACTGTATAGTTTTCATTTAGCCATCAGTTATTTGAGAGAACACTTCTGTAACACTCGCCAGGAATTCCTCAAGCTCTTCCTGTGTTGACTTGTTGTCCAAATGATTGGCTTGGATAACCTTGTCATCTATATTGAGTTTGCACACAAGCATACATGGCTTCTTCAACACTCTTTTCTGTGATGTGATGTAATGAAAGTTGCGGACAGTCTTGGTCTGGCCAATACGGTGAGCAGAGCCTGAAGATCAGCATGGGGATTCCCAAGACCATGATTATCATCAGCATGTGTATCCAAACAATAGCTAGAATCTGATTCACCAGTGACCACCCAAGTTGCAAACTTGGGCATCAGCATAGAGAATGGCGCAACCATAAGAGAACAGTATTTGCAGTTTAAAAACTGAGACCTAAACTACCAGCTCGTGTCGACAGGATGAAGACTTTTAATTTCATATTGAACTGTTATACATCATCACCAAAAGTCCCAAATCTAGATATGGCAAGCACTTGCCATATCATATCACAACACTGGCAAACAGGTCCATCCGATGGGTCATGTACCACCAGATCAAATTGTCCAGATATCGCATACTCCTGAAACTGACTTATGTCAGAAAAAAACTTAGGGGCCATTAGAATGCCGCTGGATTACAAGTTTGGCTAGCACCTTGAAAGGTGCCTTATAAGACCTTACAAGGCATCAAATGACTACAATTTGGTACTGTAGCAGGCTGCATTCAACATAAGGTTGTCAAAAGGACCCTTATAAGTGCCTTGTAATGTTCATTAAAAATTATCATACCCAATTATAATATGATAAGATGACATGTACCAACTTGGCCCTTAAAAGGTATTATATGGTATTGGAAGCCTGGAAACTTTTTTCCGACATAATGCTCACCTGTCATCATCCTACTGAATTTTCCACTACATGCTGTCTATATCTAAGTCATGCCTACCTTCCAATATCTAGATCTTGTGAGACTCAGAAACTGGTTTGATGCTCAATGTCATGTCATCTGCTGGCTGCGTCCGAGCTATGCCAAACTAGATATTGCAAGACCCAGCAGGCTATAATGTCATTTTATTGCATTAATACATGCTGGTTAGAAGACACTTGTAATGCATCAATTGACACAGGCTTCTATATGAAGTAATGCATTATCACACCCACTAATACATTAAACCTCCCTGTTGATATTTGTTGATTGTGTACTTCCCACATACATAAGTAGTTGGCTTGCTGCTCCTTCCCACCCCCTTAATACTTGCCTGCTATCATAGTACTACTCAGACCTCTGTGCCTCCCTCCCCGCCTTTTGTTTCCCATTGCATAGTACTCTCAGGCTGCACAATACTTCCTCCTCTCATCATTTCTACAAAAAATCATATCCCCTGGACTGAGGTGAGCCACTCTGGCATGTGTTCGGTCTCTGCTAATTTGCTTACCTTGTATCATATTCTATCTACCAGGGTCCAGTACGTGTTGTAAGGATGGAGTGTTTGATCACGTGGAACCGATTTGCATCATCATGTGTGTGCTCCACTCTGGCTGAGATGTGGACTCTACTGACATGTTCTAAAACTTTCATAGGTGGTATGCTTGAGTCACTGAAGTCATTGAACACAATTGTCTCTTTCACTCTACTACAATGTGATGGCATCATCTTGCTCTTTTGGTTTGTCCATGTCATGATCAGGACAGGTAGAACACCAACTGATAGGTTCAAGTCAATCACAGTGTTTGAACCATATTTACTTTAGCACCATTAGCTTGTGTAAAGTACTAGTTGAACACCTAAGCTGGTTGTCTGTCCTTCAAAATATTTTCTGTACTGATTGTAACCACTCATGCCTGTATTTGCATGTTCTGCTTTGCGCTTTACAATGTTCTCCTTCATAACTCTAAAATTGGTCTGCCTTTATTTTGCTTGATGCTGAGAAGCAGTGCCGGTCAGTCCGAGTCAGTATCCCAAGTCGGTGCTCAGCAAGATTGAACACTTTCACAAGTAGTGGACAGGGCAACAGTCTGGTATTCTTGGTAATCAAAATGTTGCCTTAAGTCTACAAGGACATGCCTTTGGTTGACTCTTGGACGACATACTGTGATACTTCTACAGTAGCAAGACAGGAAATACAATATTTGTACAAAAACTCTTCACATTCTCACCCATGTAATGAAAAGTTGATGCAGTGAATGCTGTGGCTTTTGAATACATTGAGAACTGACAATGCAGTGCAATCTCACTCACCCAGGTTTCATTGAATGGCACAAATGCAATTTTGTTTGAGATCCAGGCGATGAGTAGGGAACTGCACGGGTAAACCCGTGGGTATGATCAGTCGGACCCATACCCATACCTGCAGATATACCTGTACCTGTGGTGCAGGTATGGGTTTTCCTGCGGGTATCAACATAATGGACCCGGGGTATTACCTGCGAGGGGTATACCCACAGGTCACTCGACAATGGATAGGACAAAGTAATTAATAGCATGAGATAGTAACAAAAAAAGTAATACTATTCTACCTCGATATTGATTCTATCCCAACCCTCATCCATTGTGTCCTCTTCACCAATGACATCTGGGAGCTTAGAGACGTTGATGACATCCTCAGATTTGATAAGGCCCAATTTGCTCCATAAGCCGACACAAAGCAGTGTGCGTGTCGACTGCACTGATAAATGATTTCTGATGTGTGACAGGATGAGACATCCGTGACTGAAGAGTCATTCGACATCTACAGATGTTGCTATAGGCAATGTAAGCTTACAAAATATTAAAAAAAAGGCACACTACATACCAGGGATAGTTAGATAGTCAATGGCCATGTGTGACAGCTGGGGGAATGATTTCTTGCATTCGTGCCACCAAGCAATAGGGTTGGTAACATGCTTTACATCTGTACTAAGGTAGCGGTCAAGTTCAGAGCTGGAGTTGGTGGCACCCATTTTGACTGATACCCGTGCCACGGGTATGGGTAGGGGTACGGGTATCAAGACCTCAGACCCATACCCATACCCTAGTGGTACCTGTACCCGTGACCCGTACAGGTTACCCATACCTGTGCAGTTCCCTAGCGATGAGGAAGTATGCTGGGATTGGTCAAGTGATATTATATTCTATGTTCGTCAATACAATCTATGAAAGCTGTGAATTGTGGGTCCCCATGGTCCAAATTGCTGTGTGGAGACTCATTATGCAAATGCTATGCTATAAATGTTGATGACTTACTGACACTGTGAGAGTTGCAGTCTCTCCTGTTTTGCTGACAATGGGACCTGCCTGCCAAAAATCTCTTAAACTTATGAAGGCATTTCCTCTGAATGGCATTCATTGATGATTGCAGATTACACAGCAAAGGTCAGGAAGTTCGTCCCAAATGATTGCTGCAGGGTCTTGATTGAGATCTGCATGAGGAGAGTGATTGTTTATAAATGGAAATCACCATGGTAGTGAATAAGAGAGCTAGAAAGAATGATGAACACAACACAGAAGATGCCATAATAGTAGTGTACAAAGGCCACACACCATGAACAGAAAGAGCTGCGTTGGTACAGAACCAAACACAGCATGATGCAGCAGACAGAAATTTGTGGAGCACTGGCAGTATTTTGTGCTTTATACATGTAGATGACAGTAGCCCATGTATTGTATGAGTCATAATGGAATTTGGAAAATGAATAGGTCATTGGCATTGACACAGCATGGTATCACAATCAAAAGGAATTTAGTTGGAGCAACCAAATCAATGAGCTAATGGGTACACCGCAAAATGAAACTGTAGTTGAAGATGGTCTAAGTAAAAAAAAAAAAGGCCAGAATAACATACTGAACTTCAGGAGTCAATGTGAAATAAGACCAATACTTAAAATCAGTGGTGCTTTTGTTTCCTGAATGAACTTCAGTCGAGTGCAGGCTAGTCATAAGGGCGAGACTTACTTGTTGGCACCACTGACAGCACCTGCCTTCCGCTTTGTTACAGATAGTGAATTCTCTTTTCCAACATCTCCTGGCAGGCAGGTATGAGACTTTGAAGATCCAATTGCATCAAGCGCCTGTTTACGTGTTGATGGGACATGGCGGCACAAGGTTTAGCATGGACCTTCAGGTTGTTGTTCTAGCAATTGCACTGGAGGGGCTGCAGGCAGTGTGATGCATGAACGGGTCAAGTCTGAAGTGATGCCAGTGGGTATTTCTTCATGGACAGGATGTGTTGGGCTAGGACTTGAACGGGGTATTGAAGTCTCAAAGTCACTGCCTGTGAAAGAGAAATCATTAGTGAGATTATAGTCTGACCCTGCAGTGGATTGTGGCTCTGAGAACGCCAAATTGTGTACTATGGCCCTGAGCTGAAGCTGGAAACTTGAAGGTTATTGAAGAAATTCAAATCCACTTGTGGCATCCCTGCAAGCAGCCTCTCAATTTCAGCAAACTCTGATGCGCTGACACCTTGAGGGGCAATATCATAATCAGTGTTGCCTTGTGGCATCCCCGCAAGCAGCCTCTCAATTTCAGCAAAGTCTGATACACTGACACCTTGGGGGGTGATATCATGATCAGTGTTGCTCAGTACATCATGAACCAATGTGGGCACTGTTGTCCAGAAAAATCCTAATGCATTAAAATCAGGGCAAGCAATGCATTAGTGTCAAATATCTCCTGTACATTGGTAATGCATTACTCACAAAGTCTTGGGACACTAACTCAGAGGGTGTTGCAAGGCTTGGTATGGGCCCAGGGTCGCACTAATGCATCAAAGTGGTGCATTAGTTTTAAACCTGTATCATCACAATGCATTACTCACCTCTTTTGACACATTATAAGTGTCATTCTCTGACTCCCAGTCCTGACTGCTCATATCGCACTAATGCATTAAAGTGATGCATTACTTTCAAACCTGTATCATTGTAAAGATACAATCTAGCCTGGGCTGTAGATAAACCACGGCCTAAGCTAGTATGCAAGTCTTGCACTCTACCTAGTCTGCTTCACTTGCGAAGGCAAGAATGTTCGACCCTAAAGGGAATGCTAAGTGAATATAGTTCAATAATGTCCAACCTGTGGTGCAAGAATGCCGTCGGAGGTAGCAAGATGCTAGCAGTGACCTCCAGTCCGTGGGAAACTTGCGGTAAAACTAGCGGTAAGCGTGGGAATGCAGTAGGCAAGCTGTTACAAACTGGGGTGGCGTCACCAGCGACAGTGAAAAGACACTGACGGTCTGCTGGGAAGTTCTATAATGTCCAGAAGAGGACAAGGTGAAAGTACAAGGAACGCGTTCCGAGTATGATCAAGGGTTCGGCCTCAAAGACAAGCCTAAGAGGTTCTACAAGAATAGAGACTAAGACTAAGGAGTGCTTAGACTTAGAGACGATTCAAGACGACTTAGGTTGGAGACCTAAGCGAAGGAAGTTCCAGGTAAAACCCAGTAAGATTAAAGTAAAGAATCTACTACAAGTACACTGTGCTTATATAGGTACATATGTGCGCACAGACCAGGTAACCGTGGGAATATAAGTGCATATCCTAATGAGGAAGGCATATATTGTACAAGCGTGTTGAAACGCATGAGTAAGGGATGAAAGCACGTGTTTAGCGTTCGCGTATGCTAAACCAGCTGAGTCATGGGGATTCATGATATCACATGATATGACGTGTCGATGACGCATGGTTGAATCGTATAGTCATGTGATGTCTGATGGAAGTGGAAGTGTCCGAGCAATAAGCTGACTGTAACACAAGCGGTAGCATGAACAGTAAAACTGTGGTAGTATGAGTGGTAAAACTGTGGTAAGCGTGGGAACTTCTGCGATAAAACAAGCGGTAGTGTAGCGGTGAAGCGTGAGAAAGCAGTAGCGCTAGCGGTGAAGCGCGGTGTAAAGATACAACCTAACCTGGGCTGTAGGTAAACTACCTCCTGAGTTAGTATGTGAATCTTGCGCTCTGTCTAGTCTGCTTCACTTGTGAAACAAGAGCATTCGACCCTAAAGGGGGATGCCTATTAGTATGGTCAAGTTCAAGTCTAACTTATGTGCAAATGAAGTGTCGTGGTCAGTGGTAAGTTGCTGCGGTCAGCGATGGTGCCGCCGGAACTAGCATCATAAGTAGCGGTACTACCATGGTCGAGATATAGTCAGAAACAGCTGCATCAAGTGAGTGATGTTGAGTGATGATATCAGTGGTGGCAGTAAGGTTGCGAGCGGTGCAAAGAAACAGTAAAGAAGTCCACTGTACTTTCAGCAGTAAAGTAGCGGTGTGTTACAATCGTACGTGCCCCTATTCATTTTCTTACTTATATATTACATAACGTGATTCTGACTCATATGCTCAACGCATCTGTACTATAACTGCCTTCCTTCTTTGGATACGCATTTACGTTCCCACACTTCTCTTGGTCTGTGCGCACATTTGGCCTATTTAAGCACAGTGTACTTGTAGTAGATTCTCTACTTTAATCTTACTGGGTTTTACCTGGAATCTCCTTCGCTTAGGTCTCCAACCTAAGTCGTCTTGAATCGTCTCTAAGTCTAAGCACTCCTTAGCCTTAGTCTCTATTCTCGCGGATACCTCTTGGACTTATCCTTGAGGCTGAAACCTTGATCGTACTTGGAACGCGTTCCTAGTACTTTCACCTCGTCCTCTTCTGGACGTTGTAAGAACTCCCAGCAGACCGCCTGTGTCTTTTCACTGTCGCTGGTGACGCCACCCCAGTTCGTAACAAAAGATTAAAGTCTATTTTGCTCGTCGACTATCCAGTCTTCGACCCTGAACACTGATCGCTTAGATCAGTAGACTAGCGTACGCGTACGCTGAGCAGATTGTCGAGAAAAGCCTTCCGACAGAAGAAAACCCTAACGGACAGCAAGACAGCGCGTGTAGGAACCGAGAAAGTATAACTCATCAGAAGAAACATCAACCATGTCGTCGACCAAAGAATTCGAATACAAGATCGGCCAACCGATCGGATTTGATGGAGATCGCGATAACTCTCGCGAGTTTATCCAGTCGTGCAATTTGCACTTTGACATCAATGAAAAGCTTTACACCACCGACAAGCAGAAGATCATCTACATAACATCTTTCATGACCGAGAAGAATGCCAAATCATGGAAGGAACAATTCCTTGAACACGCCCAATCTACCGACACTTCGGGACAAAAAGTTGGTTATGGGACGATGGTGGATTTTATGAAGAGCTTCAACGAAGCATTCCAACCGGTGGATACCAGAATGACCGCACTTACGCGCCTCAGAGATCTCAAACAAGGAACTGGAGATCTCCACACCTACGTCGCCGACTTTGAGGCACTTGCAGCCAAGGCTCAGGTCACTGACAACGCGACGAAGATCCAGTTCTTCCAAGATGGTCTTAATTGGGGTATCCTCACAAAGCTTTTCAATACGGGAGATGTCTCCGAAGTATTCAGAGATGTTGTGTTGCAATGCGTTGCTATTGACAACGCTCATCATCGGCTTAACGCCATGAGGACGCGTCATGTCCCACAACAGAAGAAGAAGAATTATGGGAATGCACGGTATATTCCGAACCGTGATTCCAACGCAATGGTCGTAGATCGAATCTCCGACATGGAGAGATCCGAATGCATGAAAAAAGGACAATGCTTCGGATGCAGAAAGACAGGACACCGCATCCATAACTGTCCTGACAGAAAGAAGAAGACCCCACTTCGACAAACCGAAGTTAAAGAAGAAGAAGATGAAGAAACCGTAAGACGGATTGTAGAGGATTTTTGACTTGGAGAAACAAAGACTCGACGTATGTTTCTCCTCATGTATTACTAAGACTTGTACGCGCTGTAGGTGAAAGAAAAGAACTTCGTATCCCTATCACCCTTCACTCGCGTACTCGCTTAAAATCCGTCGACACAACTGCTGTTATCGATTCTGGAGCAGCAGGCACATTCATCTCAGAAGAGTTTGTGAAACTCCATCAAATCACACGACGAAAACTCAAGGAACCATTCCGAGTTACAACGGCAGATGGAACCCTTATAAAAGGAGGACCAATCACACATTACTGCCTCCTAGTGGTCAAAATTGACGATCGAACCATGTACGGAAAGTTCAATATTACCAAACTAGGAAGGAGAGACCAAATCCTCCTTGGAATTCCTTGGTTACGAGCAATGAACCCAATTATAGATTGGGCTGCTGAAACACTTGCCCTTTCACGGACAGAGAAATCAGATGAGATCGAAATCGATATTGACGAAGATCGGAAAAAGAATGGGTTGCCCAGACTTTTCAACCACCATACCAAATGGCAACATTCCCGATTCCCGAAACCATTCATCGCTTCTCCCGCTGATGCTCCAAAAGACCCAGAACCAGAAGCATGTACTCCACGTGTACAACTGCCGCGAGCAGTATCACCGATTCCCCGCGCAGAGAAGCGCAAGAATGAATCCGAACCCGAGCATCGGGTCGGACAAGAACCTATTGAGCAACGGCCAATAGAAGAACAGAAACACGGAAAGAGGAAAACAGAGGAAGAACTCCCAGGACGAGACACCAATGTACCGAAACTATCCAAGTTCTTCACTCCCCCGAAAACTCTTTCAGCTTCGATTGAAGAAATCCCTGATAAGGACGAACCTGTGCCCTCGTTGATCCCAACCGAGGATGATGACCAATTTGACACTATGCACGACGTCTGGCATGCTCCAGAAGTGCGCGAAATTTCCTCTTATGAACTAGGAGAAGGAGAATTTCTTGTGGAATACGATGCCGATGGGATTAGCATGAGGATCATCGAAGAAGTATCCATGGATACACCCTTGACACGTGACGGAACTTCTCACCATGAACAATCGAAATACAGTAACAAAGCTCAAGAATTCGCTACAGACGAGAAGGAAAAGAAAAAGAAATCCTTTGACGAATTGGTCCCAGATTATTTGCACGACTTCGCAGACGTCTTTGCTAAAGACGGACTGAACAAACTACCCCCTGAACGCCCTGGTATCGATCATCGGATTGACACCAAACCCGGTTTTATTCCTCGAACGTCTAAGGTTTACCCGCTATCGGAAAAAGAACGCGCTGCTGTCAAAACGTTTATCGATGAAAACGTTGCGAAAGGCTTCATCTCGGAATCGAAGTCACCCCAAGCCAGTGGCTTCTTCTTTGTGGGAAAGAAAAGTGGAGAACTGCGCCCCTGTCAAGATTATCGCTACATCAATGATTGGACAGTCAAGAACGCATATCCGCTTCCACTCCCTATTTCCCTTGTCGCACGCCTTCATAACGCTCAGTTCTTTACGAAAATGGATATCCGGTCCGGTTATAACAATATTCGCATCCATCCTGATGATAGGTGGAAAGCTGCTTTTACCACGGAATTTGGCCTCTTTGAACCAAACGTCATGTTCTTCGGCCTTTGCAATTCCCCAGCAACTTTTCAAGCATACATGAATCGCACCTTTCAGCAAGAAATCAATGAAGGATGGATGGTTATCTATATGGACGATATCCTGATTTTCTCTACAACAATGGCAGAGCACCGTGAACGGACTAGACGAGTTTTGATGAAAATACGAAAAGAACACCTGTTCCTGAAACCGGAGAAATGCACTTTCGATGCAGAAGAAGTGGAATACCTCGGAATGATAATTCGCCCCGGACAAGTTGCTATGGACACCGCCAAAACCAAGGGAATCTCCGAATGGCCAGTTCCGAAATCTGTAAAAGATGTTCGGTCATTCCTCGGCTTTTGCAACTTTTACCGCACGTTCATTTCCCACTATTCTGACATCGCCAGACCTCTTATCGATCTGACAAAGAAAGATAAGGCCTTTGAATGGTCATCCGAATGCATGGACACCTTCGAAGAATTGAAACGACGCTTCACTTCCCAACCGGTACTCCGTAACCCTGATCCTTCCCGACAATTTGCCATTGCTACCGACGCTTCGCTCGTAGCAACCGGCGGAGTTCTCCTACAGACTGATGAGAATGGTGTCTATCACCCATGTGCATATCTCTCACAGTCTTTGAACCCTGCGGAACGCAATTACCAGATCTTTGATAGGGAACTCCTTGCCGTGATCCGGGCATTGAACGAATGGCGTCATTATCTCGAAGGAAACCCACACCCCGTCCTGGTATTCACCGACCATAAGAACCTTCTATATTTTAGAAGTGCACAAAAGCTCACCCGTCGCCAAGCACGTTGGCAATTGATTTTGTCTATTTACGACATTGAACTGCATCACGTTGCAGGTACTAAATTAGCAGTACCCGATGCACTATCCCGCCGGCCTGATTATGACTCTGGAAAAGACGATAACGAAGATCAAACCCTCCTCCCTGATGCTCTATTTGTTCGTCTTATCGACACTGACTTACGGGATGTACTGTCATCCTCTGACCCCCTCGACGATCCTGTCTTCAAGACAGCGTCTGATGCCCTTGATGGAGTATGCCTTCCTCCTATGAAATCGGCACTTTCCGATTGGAAGATTGAGGAGAACATCCTCTATTTTAGAAATCGCGCCTATATTCCGCCGATCCATCGCTCTGACATTCTGAAACGGTATCATGATCATCCCACCGCGGGTCATCCCGGAAGATTCAAAACCGAAGAACTAGTAAAACGGGAAGCTTGGTGGCCTGCAATGGGTTCTTATATTCGACAATACGTTGAGGGTTGTGCCCTTTGCCAGCAAATGAAAGCAGATACACATCCTGTTAGGCCTCCGCTCATGCCTATTTCCTCCTCGGCTGTTCGCCCGTTCTCTCAGGTCTCTGTCGACCTTATCACTGACCTCCCTGCCTCTGGGGGCTTTGACAGTATCATGGTCGTGGTAGACCATGGCCTTACGAAGGGGGTAATTATTATCCCTTGCTTGAAAACTATCACATCCGAAGGGGTTGCCAAACTATTTTTAAAACACGTTTACCGAAGATTCGGACTCCATGACAAAGTTATCTCGGATCGAGGTCCGCATTCCTATCTCGCTTCTCTAAGGAACTTGCCCGACTCCTCGACTACGTCATCGCTCCATCTACGGCTTATCACCCACAGACTGATGGACAAACCGAAAGACTAAATCAAGAACTCGAAACATATCTGCGTATCTACTGCCGCAACAACCCTGAAAATTGGGTAGAACACCTACCAATCGCTGAATTCGTCCATAATCACCGAAAACATGATGCAAGGAATGCATCACCTTTCTATCTCATGATGGGATACGAACCACGCGCGATTCCTCACCTTATCCCAGATTCATCTGTCCCTGCAGCAGAAGATCGAGTACGATCTCTGCAGAAGATAAGAGAAGAAGCAATCGCCTGTCATAATATTGCAATGCAGACAATGGCCGAACGATCCCGAGGAGATAAGTACACCCCATGGAAGATTGGAGATAAAGTGTGGTTATCTGCCGCTAATCTTAGACTCAAACTCCCATCAAGGAAACTCGCCCCAAAGCGATACGGACCGTTCCCGGTCATCGATGTCCTATCTCCCATCACGTTCACGCTTAAACTCCCTCCACAGTGGAAAATTCATCCTACATTCCACGCTTCTGTCTTATCGTCCTATAGCGAAACAGACGTACACGGCCCGAACTTCCCCGAACCACCACCTGACATCATCGAAGAAGAAGAAGAATATGAAATAGAAGCTATTCTTTCTCACAAAGGAACCGGCATTCGCCGACGCTATCTTGTTTCTTGGAAAGGCTACTCATCGGGAGATAACGAATGGCTCCCAGAAAAGAACTTGAAGAACTCCGCTCGAATCTTGAAAGCTTATAAGAAGCAACACGCCCTCTAACTCTTTCCTCAGTCAATCAACCGCACTAGCACTTGATCAACTACCAACATCGAAATGTCTTTCCCCACTGCCTACATTACACCCGTCGTCGCTACCACCAATGACTCCGACTCTGAAACAGAACGATACGGAACCCTTACCGCTGAAATCGACAACTCTTCCTACATCGAAGCCGCCATTCTCTGCGAGGGACATGCCCTCGAGATCGAAAGAATCCTTACTGAAAGAGGCGCTTTCCCTGCACTCCTCATCGTCAACATCATTCGCATCGCAGCCCTTATTGAAGCCACCGCCAAGAAACAACAGAAATTACTCTCCGTCACCGCTTCCTACATCTTCAAAAACGCATTCGTGCTTACGCTATGTTGCTTCTTCCCGATTCCTTTAAGAATGATGTTGAAGAAGCTATTCATATCATTGCCGAACGTCGAGCAGGCGTTGCTCGACCTCCCTCTCCGCAGGAAGATGCGCCACTTCCTATCCCAGCACCCTCTCCTTCACGCACTTATACTAGTCTTGATGCCTTTACTGGCTTATACACTGCTGTCCAAGAGATCGGACAACTTACAAACCAAGTCGTCGAAACCATCCAACAGTCCGTCAATGAAACAAGAGCAGCCCGAAGCTTAGTAGAAGAAGCTATTACTGATCTACAACAAACGCAAAGTGATCTTGCTTCTCCGCGAACCCCATCCCCGATTCAACGACCAACTTCACCGCCTCCTATTACATTTACCCATGAACACCCAGCATGGCTATATGAACCATGCACGGAGGAGCAGTGTGCGGCCGCTAAATCATTAGGGATTTCTGCCATTGAGTTGGTAACCCTTGGCCCTCGACTTCGTGATCTTCATATTCATCCTCCTATGACTATTCCCCCATCATTCGGTCCTATGGATCCTATTTCTCCGGTTTTAGTAAAAGACTTCGGCATCACTTCCCCCTCGTCATCCACTGAACTCCTTACGACTGCCGAACGAACAGTCACCCCAGATCTCCCCACGTCGGCATACACATTATCCACCGCCCAACAAGCGCAGCTTAAGCGACAGAACACCCTTGCCTTAAATGCGTATGACAAAGAAGAAGGGAAAGAAGCGCGCTAGATCCACCAGTCCCACGCCCATCATTTCCCCGTCTCCTCTGCGCAAAGTTTCTTCCAACCCTGACGAGAACATGAAGTGCAGGATCTGTGGATTACTAGGACATCGCCAAAAGAACTGTGCGGAATATCAGTGCAAGGTTTGCAGATATTGGTCGCCCACCCATTTATCCCTCTATTGTCCTGATCGAGTTGGGTCTCCACCCTTCAAGTTAACTTGGAAAGATGAAGGATTTTACGACGCACTCCGTGCTTGGGAAAAGCAGCTTGACGATGAACGCAGTCGTGCAGAGAAGAGGAGAGACTCTAAGCGTCGCGCTGGTCTAGAAGAAGCTAAGTATATGATGGGCGGATCATTTGCTGATGAAGACTACGAGTTTAGTGATGACCCCGTCTACTATGCGAACCAAGATGTGTAAAGCCGGTGACTTTACGTGTAAAAAGGGGGTAATGTTACAATCGTACGTGCCCCTATTCATTTTCTTACTTATATATTACATAACGTGATTCTGACTCATATGCTCAACGCATCTGTACTATAACTGCCTTCCTTCTTTGGATACGCATTTACGTTCCCACACTTCTCTTGGTCTGTGCGCACATTTGGCCTATTTAAGCACAGTGTACTTGTAGTAGATTCTCTACTTTAATCTTACTGGGTTTTACCTGGAATCTCCTTCGCTTAGGTCTCCAACCTAAGTCGTCTTGAATCGTCTCTAAGTCTAAGCACTCCTTAGCCTTAGTCTCTATTCTCGCGGATACCTCTTGGACTTATCCTTGAGGCTGAAACCTTGATCGTACTTGGAACGCGTTCCTAGTACTTTCACCTCGTCCTCTTCTGGACGTTGTAAGAACTCCCAGCAGACCGCCTGTGTCTTTTCACTGTCGCTGGTGACGCCACCCCAGTTCGTAACACGGTGCGTGAGAAGTTCAGTCAAAGTAACAATCAAAAGTCCAGTGGTATGCCAGTGGTAATGGAGAACAAGCGTGATCGATTAACGAGCGAAAAGGAACTCTAAAGACTACGTCTACTACTGGGTGGATCCAGAGCTAGACAATAATCCTGACCTATAGTACGTGCAATGGTGTAAAATCAGGTTCTGTATCATGTGGGGTACATGGTGCTTATATCCTAAATTGTATGTACTCGGAATGCTCTAGGCGAGATCAGTAGCACTCAAGTGTAGTAACCGCTGTAGCGAGAAAAGTCACGCTGACCATCAAAACCCCGTTTTCGACAAGTGTCTCATTAATGTCTGCAGCGGCAACTGAAGGATTTCCTTATAGCGATGAAATAGCCTTTTCGCTCCGCTAAGGCGGAACCATCCTTCTTCCGCGAACCCTGACTGGATCCTCACACCGATGCCCTCATGCCCCGTCCTATTCCGTCTAGAATCCATTGGTGCATAGTTACCTTGCTTCCGCTGTTACTAAACCTATGGCAGGATTTACCTTACATCTCAAGGGGCCGCTGCACGCTGTGCGCCTCATAATTAAGTACCCTGTTTATTTTCTTTCTCGCTACTGGACTCGCATAGCTATCTTGTACGCGCTCGCATATGTTAAAAAGGACTGAACATACATACCATTACTTTTACTTCCCATTACATCCCTTCACTAGGACTTAGTATCTGAAATGCTCGCTAGTCACAATCTATTTGCCTTTGAACTCTTCTCTGTTTGAACTTTGCTCATTGATTTAACCGCCAGTAACTTTACTGCTGGGAGTACTGTGCAACTTTTGACTTCACTACTCATAACTGGACTGCGGCCAGTGATCTCACTGGGTTGTTTTCTTTCTCACCTGCGTTCCTGCTCGTACGGAAGTTGCCACTACCGCTACCACACCGCTGGTAGTTATAACATTTTCGTCTCACCCAAGTAACTTTGTTCTTGCTCTCGCTAGCTAACCGTTGCAGCTATCATTACTGCACGTGTACCGCTGACACCATGCTAGTACCGCCGATATACTGCTACTGCTGCTAACCTCGGAAATCGGAATCCTCGTTGCCATATTAGTACTTCATTGTTTCCTTCGCACTAACTTAGAAGGAATTGCTTCTATTTGCAGTCCTCTTGGGTCAAACATCTCACTCGCGCCTTTAGTAGGATTAATGCTGCCCTTATACTTAGGCCAGCACTAGTTTCTTCATTTCACCACCGTATGTAAACATAGCATGAGGCAACATGTAATAAGACTTGCCATGGAATCAGTGATAATGAACATAAAACAAACGACGCACCAAATGGAGCTATGCGGACGCAGCAAGGACATGGAAGGACATCAGTACGTGGAATGAGGTGCAGTAGTTGGTACGGTGTGCGGTAAGCGTGGGATGCCACTGGTGATGCTAAAGGGGTAAGACGACCATGGACAAGTGGTAACTCCTATAGACATGAGACGAGTGTCAAAGGATAGGGTTTTAAGCCCAGCGCCAATATGTTTGTTACAGTGGGAAAGCGGTAAAGAGCGGTAGTGCATGCAGCAGTAAAGCAATTCTTAGAGACAGTAGTGGTGACTATTCCTAAGTACAGTGTGTACTATAGGATGGAAGTAAGGAACGAGTACAGGTACCTAGGAATTTTATACAAAAGAATAGCTACAGAGACGGAAGGGATAGGATAAACATGCAGCAGACATGTAATAAGACTGCACTTCAGTTTACAAAACATAACATACCAGCGAGACTGGATGGACATTTGATGGACGGTAAATCTTGCTTGAGGATGCCAAATGGGTTCGTGGAGATTGCCGAAGATCACCGCTTCGCAGGAAAGTTGCCACAGTACAGCCGTTAGCTGCAATGAGGCTTCTGGAGTGCGGAACGATACCATTAGATAGGGGTAAATGCATGGTAAAGTAGGACAGTGAAGCCAAAGGGTAAGGATAATGATTGCCGGTTGACACCTATATGAAAATGTGCCATTTCAAGCTCAGTGTGAGTTTTCTCATCACATCGTGATTTGTCATAATACATTACTCACCTCTTTCGGCACATTATAAGTGTCACTCTCTGACTTGTTCTCACTGCTGTCAACATTCCTACCTTTGGCCTTGTCCACTCCACTGCAGCAGTCACATCCATTGTCCCTCTCTAATGCCTGCATGTTGTCATCATGTGCTGAGAGCGTCAAAGCTAAGTCAGTGTATGATATGCTAGCAAAATACTTATACTTACAGAGTGCCTCCTGCAGGAAGGTAGCATATCATATGCAGCTTGAACTTCGGAGAACCTAAGGTAGTGTCCAGAGAAGTCAGCTCCTTCTTCAGTATCTCTGAGATGAAAGTTAAGTGTTACGAACTGGGGTGGCGTTACCAGCGACAGTGAAAAGACACAGACGGTCTGCTGGGAAGTTCTACAATGTCCAAAAGAGGACAAGGTGAAAGTACAAGGAACGCGTTCCGAGTACGATCAAGGTTCTGGCCTCAAGGATAAGTCCGAGAGGTTCTTATGAGAATGAAGACTAAGGCTAAGGAGTGCTTAGACTTAGAAACGATTCAAGGACGACTTAGGTTGGAGGCCTAAGCGAAGGAAGTTCCAGGTAAAACCCAGTAAGATTAAAGTAAGGAATTTACTACAAGTACACTGTGCTTAAATAGGCCAATATGTGCGCACAGACCAAGTAACCGTGAGAATGTAACTGCGTATCCTAATAAGGAAGGCATGTGTTGTACAGATGCGTTGAGCATATAAAGCATATAAGGCAAAGTCATGTGACACGTTATACAAGTAAAGAAACAAGGGAAAATGAATAGGGGCACGTACTATTGTAACATTAAGGATCCGTAAGTCAAATGATAGTACCCATCAAAAATTCAAACACTTACTCCAAGACTACCACTTCTCCAGTGATGGGGTTTTGTCCACCAGCAATACAAGTAAACTTGAGGCCCCCTGTCTTGTGGGAGAGGTGCCAAAAAACATGGTGAAGGTGTCCTCCCAGTTCTAAAAAGGCTCTACCGGGGATTTGTCAGCATTATGTTATCCTGCCGAACACAAGTCAGTCCATACTTCTGTTTTGTCTCTTCATCAACTTCCTCAACAAACCCAGCTCTATTCAGCTCATGGGTTTGTCTCCACTTGTCCAGGCCTTCTTGATATCATCTCCTAACTTCTGTTTTGATCTCTTCAGGTTCCTTGGCATACTTATCATGGGTGATGATTTTTCACATTAACAACTTGTCACCACATGAAGTGATAACCTTGGCAGCAATCACAGCATCAGCATCAACCTTGACGTGATCTTCATAATACATATGTGAGTACATTTCTACTTCCTGTGGAGTGCGTGTCCCTCTAAGTTCATCGCCACCTGCTAGTGTGGTATTGAGCCTTAAGACACCCCTGGATCTGCTGGGATGTGCTAGACACGCAACATTGGTTTGCCATTGATACCAAGTTTTGATGGCCTTGGAGAATGTGTCAAAAAGTATGTCTATCATGATATAATACACAACTTGCCTTTTTGATGTTCAGGATTTTTTGAGCTAGCTGATCTCTCTGTAAGTCAGTCAGCTCCCCACCCTGTGGGACACCACATAAATGTGCTTGCTTAGGTGAACATTCAAAAAACCCACGGTAAGTTTCAGCCCAAAAGTTATCATATGCCTTTCGGGCCTGAGATTCAATATATGCAGGGAGTCTATCTTGGAGGAAGGTCTCCTCATCAGGAGTTGACCAAGGTTTTTGCCCTTGTTTACCTGGTATTGCAGTGACAAATTACAACAAGGATAAGCTAGAGATGCAATGAGAGATGGCAAACTAAGGGGATAAAACTAGACAATAAATTCATATACTTTTATACCATTGAAACGAAGAAACTAGCGTTGGCCTCAGTATAAGTGCAGCGATAATCCTACTAAAGGCGCAAGTGAGATGTTCAACCCAGGAGGACTGCAAATAGAAGCAATTCCTTCAAAGTTAGTGCGAAGGAAACAACGAAGTACTAATATGGCAACGGGAATTCTGACTTCCGATGTTAGCGGCAGTAGCAGTATATCAGCAGTACTAGCACGGTGTCAGCGGTACATGCACAGTAATGATAGCTGCAACGGTTAGCTAGTGAGAGCAAGGACAAAGTTACTTGGGTGAGATGAAAATGTTATAACTACCAGCGGTGTGGTAGCGGTAGTGGCAACTTCCATACGAGCAGGAACGCAGGTGAGAAAGAAAACAACCCAGTGAGATCACTGGCTGCAGTCCAGTTACGAGTAGTGAAGTCAAAAGTCGCGCAGTACTCCCAGCGGTAAAGTTACTGGTGGTTAAATCAATGAGCAAAGTTCAAACAGAGAAGAGTTCAAAGGCAAATAGATTGTGACTAGCAAGCATTTCAGATACTAAGTCCTAGTGAAGGGATGTAATGGGAAGTAAAAGTAATGGTATGTATGTTCAGTCCTTTTTAACATATGCGAGTGTGTACGAGATAGTTATGCGAGTCCAGTAGTGAGAAAGAAAATAAACAGGGTACTTAATTATGAGGCGCACAGCATGCAGCGGCCCCTTGAGATGTAAGGTAAATCCTGCCATAGGTTTAGTAACAGTGGAAGCAAGGTAACTACGCACCAATGGATTCTAGATGGAATAGGATGGGACATGAGGGCATTGGTGCGAGGATCCAGTAAGGGTTCACGGGAGAAGGACGGTTCCACCTTAGCGGAGCGACAAGGCTATTTCGTCACTATAATGAAATCCTTCGGTTGCCGCCGCAGACGTTAATGAGACGCTTGTCGAAAATGGGGTTTTGACGATCAGCATGACTTTTCTCACTACATCCGCTGGGCACTTTGAATATTGACCATCCCTGGTCAAACGTACCGTATGTAAGACTTAGCATTCCTGCAACTTGCAAGGACGTGCGTGATGCATGGTATGCGGAGTTTATGAAGCATGATTGGTGGTGAACTTGTGGTATCGTGGGAAGGGGATAATGATGAACACGAGGTGTGTTATGCGGCGGTTACGAGTGAGGAGCTGCTATAAATGACTGGCATACCCATGATGCCTTGCTTGTCTTTGCTACAGCATGTCTCTCTTCGACCTTGGTTCCGACCTTTGCCCTGAGGCCGTTGCCTTGGTTGAGAAGTTTGCCGCAATCTGCGCTAAGGTCGAGGCGCTGACCAAATGCGTTCCTGAGGACCGTGAGGACTTAGCTGCTGAGAAGAAGCAGTGGATGAACAAGTGGACTCTTGCTATGGTAAGCGACTTTTTTCTTTTGGCGGTGTTCTGCATGTTTGCTCATTTCTATGGTATAGGGCATGATGGCGAAGTGTCGTTTGGATGGGAAGACATATAGCCTAGCATTAGTCTTGCCGCTGGCAGAGAACGCCGCAGGACTGGAAGCGAGTAAGGTGTACAATCGGTGGACCAAGCAAGTTCGCGCAGCTTTACTTGCTGCAAAGATTAAGCGTGAGCAAGAGAAGTTAGCCACCACTGCTGACGAGAAGGGCAAGGAGAATAAAGTTGCTGTGGTAGACATGCCAATGAAGGAGGTTACCGGCAGTGATGTGGAGGGTATGGTGGTGCCATTAGCATCAACTGAGGGTACTTCAGTAAGTTCTTGCTATCTCTCTTTCGCTTGCCTTTACTTATGCGGTATCTCTAGTGTCCAAAGCCGTGCCCCAGGATTGGTAGGAGACCTGGCGACATCGTGTACTCAAAGCCATGTGAGCGCTGCACTCATCTGAAGCTACTCTGCTCCGGCGAGCGTGGGTATAGCTGTTGGCCATGCCGCAAGCTAAAGACTGGCTGCATCCAATCCAGATACTTTGGTAGTAAGTTCTGTGCAGGTCAAACTTCTAATCTTGTTAACTTGTTCATAGAGCATAAGGCCAAGTCTGCGGCAAAGACACCGCCTACCGCTGGTGATAGCAGTAGTGGTAAGGCTGGTAGTGAAGTTACCACTGGCAGTCCACCTGAAGCAGCAATAGAGCTGACAGAAGGGGAGGAGATGGATATGGGAGAAGTCACTAGGCAGGTCACTGAGGACTCTGACATAGAGGATGAAGCGGAATTCCAGCGACAGCTGGATGAGCTGCATGCCGTTCCTGACCTGTTCTTCTTGGCTGACGCTGAGATGTGGAAGCTGGATGCGCGGTACGTGCAGATGCAAGGCCTGATGAAAGAGATGGCCGCAAGCATGAAGTATCTTCATGGCTATCTGGACCACATCAAGAAGGCGCACGGTGATTGAGTACTTAGCATGTCTCTTCCTTTGTACCATATACTTGTATACTGTAGCACATGCATACGAGTCTGTCTCCTGTGGTTGTACCACCAGTAAGGCAAAGTGAGTCGGCAGTCCTGTCCAAATGTCCCATGTCCATGTCCAAATTCCAGTACTAGTCCATTGAGTGCCTGTGTGATATAGTAAAGGTAAATGAGCGCTCATGTAAGATGAGACTAGAGTGGAAGTATGGCCAAAATTGCAAGTTGCTGCTCGTCTTGTCTTCATTGTTGCGCTTCCTTCTTCTATTCCTGCATGATACCGCGGTGTGCGTGATGTCCTTGGTTCTGTAAAATGTGCATGGTTGTTACGACCATGCAAAACTGGAGATTAGTAAGAAGTCCTGGTCTTACATGGGGTTGTACCGGAGGGTTGTCAAGTCAAAGGGGCTTGGCCTCAGCTCGTATGCTGTGCCCCTTACCCGAGTATGTGCCCTTAATTTTGGATGAAGTCCAAGGGAGAGTTCTGGTGAAGTCTGGATGGAGGGTCTGGACGAACTCTAAGGCAGGATAGCTCGACAGAGCTCCAATGGACTTCCGGATGAGCGCGGAAATGCACCAGAACTATTTCCGGAAGGTAGGGAGTAATGGTAACACTACTGGAACAAGCTCCAAGTAGAACAGATGAAGGATGGACCACTGGACAAAGTCCAGGGCAGGATAGGAGCAGAGCTCCAGAGGGAAAGATGATCCATAGATGTCAGAGGATAGGATAGGATGGATCCGGAGGACTAGGGGTCCGAAGGTCCGGAGCTCAGAGGAGCGGAGGAGCGGAGGAGCGGAGGAGCGGAGGAGCGGAGGGAGCGGAGGAGCGGAGGAGCGGAGGAGCGGAGGAGCGGAGGAGCGGAGGAGCGGAGGAGCGGAGGAGCGGAGGAGCGGAGGAGCGGAGGAGCGGAGGAGCGGAGGAGCGGAGGAGCGGATGATCGGATGATCGGATGAGCATAGCTCTGCGGATCTTAGAGGAGTGTTGGCTACTAGAGAGGAGTAAGTCCAGATATGGTGTAGAGATAGTATAGACTACTCCGGACAAGGTCCGGAATAGAAACAGACAGTATAGACTACCAAAGGTAGAGCCGGAGGTGAAACAGATGATAGATGGAGATGGACAAAGTCCGAAAAGATTATATGACATAGGATCAAAGCTCCGGCCTAGGGAGTGATCCCATAGGCCTGAGTCGGAAGCTTACAAGGGCCGGAGCCCAAGTGCAAGAACGGAGATAGAGTTATATAGACATGATAACAGGATACAGAGTAATCAAAGGAATATACAGAAGTAGGAACAATGAATCAGACTAAGGTCTGCAGGAGTTGTACTACAAGTTTATATACTGTAGGAGCATGCCGGAGGGTAAGTACGGATAGTCCGAGGCTATGTCTGAAGCATATGGAAACACATTAGTAAGTACAGCAGGACATAAGGCTATGAACTCGGAGATGAAGCTCGTACGAAATACTTATCAAGACGGAGGCAGAGATCACCGAGAACCGGAAGCACAGAGATACCCAGAAGCTGGAGACACAGGTATATTCTAAAAGGGGTAATGCGCAGGTGCGCGGGAATAGTTCGGATATGAACTCAGATCAGATATGGACACGGATCAGATATGGACACGGATGGATATGGATTGGAGTGGATGGGTGGATCGGATATGTGAACTGGATTGGATGGGTGGATCAGATATGTGTAGGTTGGGTGTCTGGATGTCCATGGATTGGATTTGATCTAGACCTGAATGTACGGTATATGACAGTGGTGCGCTGCCTCCATGGTAGAAGGAAATATGTACGGTAATGATCGGTGCGCGGTATTATCTTTGATATAAGAGTCTGTGTGCTGTTAGCGCGTAGCATAGGTAAGTGAGATCTAGAGAGCGGAAACTTTGATAAGAGAAACTGAGACACTGGATGAAACCTGGGGTAAAACTGATACTATCGTACTGAGCGGTATTTGTTTTTTTGTGTTTTTTGTGTTTTTCAGGGAGAGCGTGGTATTTGGAGATAGCCCAGTGTCATGATGAATGGTGACATGCTCGGCCCAGAACACAGTGTGAACGGTCTGGTACCAGCGGGACTCGTCCCCCTCACAACTTTTCATGATGGCCTCCCGGACATCGTAATGACACCGCTCAACAATGCCATTGGCTTGCAAGTTGTAAGGAGAAATGCAGATTGGGTGAATCCCATAGTGGTTAGCTAACTCTTCTACCGCCGCAATGAAAGCTGGCCCGTTGTTAGTAACGATCTCAGTGATAGGTCCCCACCAACACAAAAGCTCCTCAAAAATGAAGGCGCTAAGGGTCCTGGTGTTTTCCTTGCATAGCATACGCCATTCTGGGTAGCTGGTAAGAGCACAGTGCGCTTGAACTAAGCGATCGAATCCGCCGGCTTTCGGCATCATCATGGTGTCAAGGTGTGCACGCCTAAAGATACCGCCAGGTACAGGGACGGTTGGTGGTATGTGCAAGCGGCGAGTCTGCCTGATCTGGCACTCATGACAAGTCCTGTTGTACCATTTGATATCATCAATAATATATGGCCACCAAAAATGTAAAAGAAGTCTAGCGCGAGTCGCGAATACTCCCTTATGACCTAAGTCGTCATGCGCTTCCTTAAGAATATGCAAGCACTTAGCTGCCGGTATGACTAGCTGATGCTTGCCGAGCGATTGCCGCTGGAAGAGGCAATCCCCCAACACGAAGTACTGAATGAGTGTCCCGATGAAGGACATAAATTCCTTGTCGGTCAAGCTCATTGGCCGCTTGCAGTCAGTCAGGAATCACTGAATTACCAGCATATGTTCGTCTTGGGCTTGAGCAGCCTCAGAATGCGGGATTACGATGCTGTTGCTATCGTGGGTAACAGTACCTAATCATGTGAGTAACGTGGGTGGTCGAGTTAGTGAGTGCGGCACGGGTGATGAATGAGGGTGCCACAAGATGTTGCTGCAAGGACCTGCAACTACGCAAGCCCTGTCATTCAAAATCTCCATACTGAAGGAGTACGAGTGGTCTAACCAATCCTCGTGATCATCCTCCTCAGCTGGATCTTTGTCTGCGGCAGGTCTCCTTGAGAGACCGTCAGCACTGGTATGCTTGGTTGCGGGTACGTGCACGAGATTGAATTGAAACAAAAGTATACCTGTGATCCAGCGATTGATCGTAGCATTAGGCTGGAGATCTGGGTTATTGATCATCCCCTTGATATACTTCACGTCCACTTCAACCGTAAGGTTGACAATGCTGAAGATATACACCTGCATAGCACGCAGTGCTCTGAACAACCCGTATAGCTCAAGCTTTGCTTGTGAGTAGCAGCTCTCAACTTTGGTAAGCGTTAGCGAACCAAAGCGGCTAGGGTAGCACTTCATGTCCTCGCCGATTTGCGAGAGTATAAAACCTACGGCAATAGAGGATGTGTCAACAGCTAGAATGACTTCTCGCCCAGAAACATAATCGAGCAGTTTTAGTGCAGGCGACTGCATAATAGCGTCTTTGAGCATCTGCATAGCTACCTTCTGTTTGTGACCCCACTCAAATATGATGTCCTTGCGCGTTAGCGCTACTAGCGGTCTCGCTATCTTGGCGAAGTCCTTGATGAAAATACGCAAGACGCCGCAGGTACCCAGGAAGCCCCACACATGCATAACGGTGCTACACTCAGGCCAATCGTGGATCTTTTGTACCTTCCTGGACTCTGGTACACGCCCTTCGAAGGTACACATGTGTCCTATGATATTGGCGGTAGGCGTGGCTAAAACAACTTTTTGGCGGAAACCATTAGCCCAACCATATGCAAGCAGTGCAAGACGTGGTTAACCACAATTAAGTGTTCCCAGATGAAGCGGCAAATGCCAGCATTCTCCAGTATGGTCTCATATGAGCCGTCAGCTCTCTGATACCACGTCTTTACCGACTTCACGGCAATGTCATCAATGAACAGGAACATGTACATCGGGATCTCGTCTTGTAGGACGAAACAAATACCCCCCTGAAAGAGCTGTACACCGTTAGCGTGGCCCATCAGAAGTGTGGTTAGGCGGTAAGGCCCCAACGGTGTCCCAAAGGTGGTCATATCGTGCAAGTCAACATGTAGCGACCACTGATCATATCCTGAAAATAAATCCATCATGCTGTACATGACGTAGCCAGCAAATGATTCAGCGAGATGTTCAATGAAAGGAGGAACGGAAGCATCTTTGATAGTTACCCTGTTCAGCGGTTGGAGATTGTGAACTATATGCAGTGATGTACTGTCTTTCTTGATGATGCAGAACCATCGCGAGCAGTAAGACGCCGTTGACGGCTCATACACACCAGACACAATCTTTTCCTTGATAATCCCCACAACTTTCTCCAGCGTGGCAGGAGGGATTGGGATGCTGCGCTCCGCTCATGGTGTGTGCGGTACTGTCGGTATCTTGTACGGCGGAAAGTACTTTTTGTTGAGATGGCCACATTCTGACATGTCCCAGGCAAAGGCGATCTCGTGTTCATGAACAAGCCAATGTACGAGCTTGTTTTCCTCTGGCCATAGCCACTTCACGGGATCCAGGTTGAGCACATCAGCTCTCTCTTGGGTAAACCGCTTGCCAGGTACAAAGTCTGGTGGGTGCGGTGGTAACTCAGGTAGACCGGCCAAAGGGTCTGGTGGTAATTCCCGTTGTACGCGGTACTCTGGCGGCATGGTAATCGGGACAGTATTTACTTTCTTGCCTACAGGTTTGTAGATGTAGGAATGCGTGGTCTCGCCATAGGTATAAATGCTGTGGAAAGCTTCAGTAGACTCGGCGTTAATGGAGGAATGCATAGAGGTTAGGTAATGATAATGAGCAGATAACTGAGGGCAGTTAAAGGGAGACGATGATGCATCAGCGGTAGTGCTCCATAAGAGCGGTGGTTGCGCAGTGGGCGCTGGTATGCAGTCAGTGGAACTTGGTACGGTAGCAGTAACTTTAGTGGTAACTGGTTCTTGAGAAATGAAAGAAGAAGAAGAATGAAACATTTGGGAGTCTTTCCACGCCACGTTCAGCTCATCGATCTTTAAAAATCATGCTCAGTAGACGTTGCCGGGCACTTAGCGCAACCCTGACATTTCTTTACCCATGGCTGCGTGGGTATGCGGATGACCTTGCCATGATTAGGGTCGGTGAGCGTAAGGTCCTGCTTGCCGCTTGATGTGTCCTCAGTGTTACATGCTGTCATTGTGTAAAACGGTCTTCCAAGCAAGAGATCAAAGTTAGCGGTCTCGACAACTTGTACCTGGAACAGCATTTCGCCAGTTCCAAAGTCCAGTGGTAGGTTCTCGATGACTCCCAGCATCTCATTGGTAGATGTGTTAGCCGACTCCATGTTGATCTTGTGGTCCGGTCTCAGCGGTGTGGAACCCAGTGCGCGCCAAACTCTCGCCAGCATGACAAGACATTCAGCGCCCTGGTCCAATGTGCACGTCAAGACCTGTCCCTTGGTAATGGCCATGATAGCCCGCAGTGGTGCAAAGTGCTCTGCAACCACTCGTCCATCAGCACCTCATGAGCGGTAATGCTCCCAATACTTCATCTGTTCCCTAGCGCTAGGCATGATACCTAACTCATTGACTAGCGCGGCGTTAACACTAACTCGCTTGTTGGTAGTAGCTTCCTTGAGGTTCTTGCGGATCTCTGGCGCTACCACAATGAGTTCGCGTACTGGTATGGTAATGTCAGAATCCAGGATATGGTCGACGACGCGTCTATCAGCGTCCTTGTCTTCTAGTGGATGCTGGTACCTGTATTGGGGCGCAGGCTGGTTGGCGGCATCGTTAGACAAAGAAGAAGTTGCAGGTGCTGGAGGCGCTGTACTCTTGGCGGGATTGGTAGACAAAGAAGAAGTTGCAGGTGCTGGAGGCGCTGTACTCTTGGCGGGATTAGTAGACAAAGAAGAAGTTGCAGGTACTGGTGCTGAGTGTGGGGTGCTCTTGGCAGTAGGCGCTGCTGGGCTAAGGATCTTAGTACTGGGGTTGGGCGCCACACTTGCTTTGACTTGTGGTGAAACCACCTCCTTGACCGCATCAGCAGCCTTAGAGGATGGTCCCGCTTTAGGTCTTGGCGGCATCTCGACGCCATCAAACCGCACGACCTTTCCCTTGTCCGTTTTCCTAGCGGCATAAGTGTCAGCGTTATTAGCATCATACAACTCCTGTGCCAGACATAAGTCATTAGTGCGCTCTACTTCAGCGTCTGTCCTGTGAACAGCATTAGTGTGCAAGAATGCAGAGGGATCAATGTCAAGCACGGCGTCATGCCCATGCTCGACCCAGCAGTACAAGTTTCCCAATACCGTAGTGTTAGCTCCCGTAGCGGGGCTTTCGCTCGCCAAGCGGTCAAGGCTTTATTGGAAATTGGGACCAAGATGAGGGACCACATTGCCATTAGGCAGAACTATGCGTCCGTTCCTATTAATGATCTTACCATCGTGTATGTACGCTTCCTTAATCGTGCAATCCAGCATCTTGTGCAGACCGCTGCAGAAGTGGCATGTGATGGGTGCATGCTGCATATACTCTCACTTGATCACAATGCCAGGGTTGGCTGGTTGCATCTGCAGTTGCGGCGATACCTGTTGAGCGGTGGAAGATTTAGCATACGCCAGTGAGGAAACCGGCGCTGTTACAGCAGTGGAGGTACTTGGCAAAAGAAAGATTGCCGCTTCATATACCTTTTTGATGTTGTAAGGATCCTCTGGGTGATGCGCGGTAAGCGTAATCTCGAGCCGCCGCATGATAGCGGTCTTGGCGGTAGCATGAAATCTGTCAAGGAACAGACGGTCCCACTCAAGTTTGGCAAGTTTCTTCTTCGCGATCAAGTGCTGAGAGATTTTGAGGAACTTCCTATAGTAAGGCCCGAGATCCTCTTGCGAGGTCATCAGCATATGAGCTTGTTCTGCACAAAGGTTCTCGAGGTCAGTACGGGTGAAGCAGCGATTGCCTTCACATCCAGGATACAAAAGTTTTACCGCTGCGGTAAACTTAGCCCAATCCGGCAGACTGGCTTCGTCGAGTATCTCCCATGTCTCAGAGTCATCAATAGGCGCGTATCTCAGCGCTGCCTTAATAAGGTGCTCGCCAGTCAAATTGGTGTGAGCGCCTAAGAGTTTTACGTCCTCGAAAAATGGCAAAAGGTGTGCTGGGGTGCCATCAAATTTAGGCATGGCGTCTGTGCCCCTTAGCGGCATGCGGAATGGAGTTGTCATGATTGGCAGTCGGGATTTAGCTTGCGGTTGCGGTAGGACTAATGATTGCGGTGTAAGCATCAGTGGAATAGTAGTGTGAGCGTGGATAATGGTATGATGGTGAATAGCGGGTGGCATTGGCGGTACTGTAGCGATGCGCTGTCGAGGCAAAGGAGGAGCAAGAGATTCCTCATTTGGTGAAGGGTAGAGGTTGCGGACTGATGTCAAGGGTGATCCCTTGGGAGGTGAGTCAATGGTAACAAACTGTATCTGCGATTCTTCTGGTTCAAAAGCTCCCAGTAGTTGTTTGCCTTTCAGCGTTTCCCCTTGCTCACTAGAGGATTCGTCAGCGATAAGTTCTCGAAGGATGGTGGCTTTGTCTGCACTAGATCGGCAGCTAGATGCTAAGATCTCCGTGTCGTTGTTAATCTTTGGTGCGAAGAAATCTTCTTCGGCTAGGCGAATAGACCTGAGACTGCGAGTCTTGTTGTCTCGAAGAGTGTGGGTAGTGCATTCCAGATTTAGTGTTTCTATGGTCCCCTCATTGTGGGCTCCAATTGAAACGAAGAAACTAGCACTGGCCTAAGTATAAGCGCAGCGATAATCCTACTAAAGGTGTGAGTGAGATGTTTGACCTAAGAGGACTGCAGATAGAAGCAATTCCTTCAAAGTTAGTGCGAAGGAAACAATGAAGTACTAATATGGCAACGAGGATTCTGACTTCCGAGGTTAGCGGCGGTAGCAGTATATTGGCAGTGCTAGCGTGGTGTCAGCGGTACATGCGCAGTAATGATAGCTGCAACGGTTAGCTAGTGAGAGCAAGAACAAAGTTACTTGGGTGAGACGAAAATGTTATAACTACCGGCGGTGCGGTAGTGGTAGTGGCAACTTCCGTACGAGCGGGAATGCAGGTGAGAGAGAAAACGACCCAGCGAGATCACTGGCCACAGTCCAGTTACGAGTAGTGAAGTTGACAGTCACGCGGTACTTCGAGCGGTAAAGTTACTGGCAGTTAAATCAATGAGTGAAGTTCAAATGGAGAAGAGTTCAAAGGCAAATAGATTGCAACTAGTGAGCATTTCAGATACTAAGTCCTAGTGAAGGGATGTAACGGGAAGTAAAAGTAACAGTATGTATGTTCAGTCCTTTTTAACATATGCAAGCGCATACGAGATAGCTATACGAGTCCGGTAGTGAGAAAGAAAATAAACAGGGTACTTAATTATGAGGCGCACAGCGTGCAGCGGCCCCTTGAGATGTAAGGTAAATCCTGCCGTAGGTTTAGTAATGGCAGAAGTGAGGTAACTACGCACCAATGGATTCTGGATGGAATAGGACAGGACATGAGGGCATTGGCACGAGGATCCGGTAAGGGTCCACAGGAGAAGGACGGTTCCGCCTTAGCGGAGCGAAAAGGCTATTTTGTTGCTATAAGGAAATCCTTTGGTTGCCGCCACAGACGTTAATGAGACACTTGTCGAAAATGGGGTTTTGACGGTCAGCGTGACTTTTCTCGCTACACCGATGCGAGAAGAATTCAGCAAGGTCATGGATAAGACTGTCAAGCGGTGTGCAGTCGATATACATAAGATTGGGAAGGGTACTTCTCCCGATGAGCCAATCTGTTTTTGAGGCTGATCCGGGTGAGGCTTTGAAGAGCTGTGTGATGAGTGATGTCCTGCGAAGGATGTCCATGCAAGTATCCTTGTACATAAGAGCCGTCCACAGAACACCGTAAAAGCTGGACTCAAGATCATCCTTGACCGTATGTATGGCATATTTATGCTTGGTGATGTATGCAGACATGAAGTGCCAGGTTCCCTTAGTCATAGCAGAATTAGTACATGATGTAAAGCGCACAGAACAAACATACCGTGTGTGTTGTTTGTTGGGGACCCTGAATGTTAAGTAACTTTGATAGGTCCCAATCAATTAGGTAGCCCTCCCCTTTGTAGATGACAATGTTTCCAACACTAAGGTCCCGATGTAATACCTTTGCAAGTTCAAATGCGTCCTTGTAAGCTGCATTGATAGATCATGAATAATATATATGTGAATTTAAATAAATATGTACCAATCAGTGCATCACGCACAGACACAACAAGTTGACAAGAACTCTTAAAGTCAGTCAATTTTGTGCCCACAATATCGAGAACCAGACGGTGTAGAGTGTGCGGGGTGAGAGGTAAGTGGGGACTTGCCCATTGAGCGCATCCAAACTTAGTGGTCTGAGTAGATTGCTGAGGGATAGAGGGGGGTACATCATGATATGCAATGCAGTTTGGGATATGAGAAACTTGTGCGATGTAGCGAACAAAGTCACGCTGACCATGAAAGTGCTGTTTTAGACAAGTGTCTTGTTACCGTCTACAGCGGCTACCGAGAAAACCCCTATAGTGAGCATTACCCCTTTTCGCTTCGCCAGTACCATTTTCGCTCCATGGATCCTTGCCCCTTACCGAATCTCGCTACTGATGTCCTCCTGTCCATTCCATTTCCGTCTAAGATCCATTGGTGTGTAGCATATTTGTTTCTGCTGTTACTAAAGCTATGGCAAGACTTACCTTACCTTCTGTGACGCTGCTTGCTCGCTGCGTGCCTCTTAGCTAAATATCTCTATCTCACTACCATTCTCGCTATGTATTCCAGCCATTCACGGCACATGTTAAAAAGGACTCTTCGCACATTCTGGTACTTTTACTTTTCCCTCTATGGTACACACGGTACTTAGGAATTGTCACCACTACTGTCTCTAACGGAATAAAGTCTTTCGCCGAAGTCACTGTCTCTTAAGAATTGTTTTACTGCTGCATGCACCACTGCTCTCTACCACTTTCCCGCGCTTCACCGCTTGCGCTACACTTTCCCGCGCTTCATCACTACACTTCACCGCTTGTTTTACCGCCAGTTTCCCACGCCTTACCACAGTTTTACCGCACGCACTACCGCAGTTTTACCACTTTCGCTACCGCTTGTCTACCGCTTTCCCACGCTTACCGCTAGTATTACCGCTAGTTTCCCACGGACCAGAGGTCACCGCTAGCATCTCGCTACCTCCGATGGCAGTCTTGCACCACAGGTTGGGCATTATTAGACTATACTAACTTAGCATTCCCTTTAGGGTCGAACGTTCTTGCCTTCGCAAGTGAAGCAGACTAGGTAGAGCGCAAGACTCGCATACTAGTTTAGGCCGTGGTTTATCTACAGCCCAGGCTAGATTGTATCTTTACAGCAACTTCAACAGTTTGTAGGTCTCGCCTTCCGGTAAGACATCAGGTAATGATACCCACCAGGAATCTTTGAACATTACGACCTTCTTCTTGACAAGGTCAAATGTGGTGTAACGAACATATTGGCGCTGGGCTTAAAACCCCATCTTTTGACACTCGTCTCACGTCTACAGGAGTTACCACTTGTCCATGGCCGTCTTACCCCTTTAGCAGTACTGGCAGCATCCCACGCTTACCACACACCGTACCGACTGCCGCACTCATTCCACATACTGATGTCCATCCATGTCCTTGCCGCATCCACATAGCTCCATTTGGTGTGTCGTTTGTTTTATGTTTGTTATCACTGATTCCACGGCAAGCCTTATTACATGTTGCCTCATGCCACAGCGCCTCGCACTATGTTTACTTACGGCGGTTACTACACTCCAGCGCTACTGATCTTGCCTAGAGTATTCCGAGTACATATGATTTAGGATATAAGCACCGCGTACCCCGCACAATAGAAGTACCTGATTTTACACCATTGCACATACTATAGGTCAGGATTACTGTCTAGCTCTGGATCTACCCAGTAGTGGACATAGTCTTTAAAGTTTCCTCATCGCTCATTAATCTATCATGCTCATTCTCTGTTACCGCTGGACTTTTGACTGTTACTTTGACTGAACCTCTCACGCACCGCTACTTTACCGCTGAAAGTACTGTGGACTTCTTCACTGTTTCTTTGCACCACTTGCAGCCTTACTGCTCACATATTACAGTGAACTATCTCCATATTATACGAGTGAATGGACGTGCATAATATCCCGTATGATACGGGCCAGCGGACCATGGGCCCATGGTAGAAATATCCTCGTTGATGACGGATGGGCCAGGAGGAATATTATTCCCGATGACAGCGGGTGGGCCCATGCAAGGAATATGTAGAGTAGATGAGTGGGCCGATGTACATGAATATCCGGTAGACGGATGGGCCGAGGTAGTTGGATATCATGTAGATGGGTGTATCAAGGTAGATGTGTATCAAATAGACAGGTATATGAAGGGTACTTGTTATCACATACATGGGTGGGCCCAGACACATATTAAATTAGATGGGTATTAGACGGGTGAGCCGAGAGTGTTATATAAATATTTATTAGACGGGTGGGCCGAGGGTGTTGTACAGTATATTATATTAGACGGGTGGGCCGAGGGTGGTATAAAATATAGACGGGTGGGCCCATGTGTATGATAATGGTAGACATGACGGAGCTGAGGGAGTTGCATATCATCTGAATCAGAGGAGGTAATAAATCACAGTTACTGAGTTCCCGGAGCAGCAGGTGCTGTCTTGACATGGCCTTTTATGACGCTTAGGTTGTCTTGTAGAATGTGGAAACTGGGGTGCGAGGCTTGTGTTGCTCTACAAGACACCCAGCTCCGACCCCCGAAAATCAGATGAAGCATACCAAGTTCCGAGTTCCGAGACCCGGGTCTCGACACATAATTCAGTCAATATGAGACACCCAGTTCCGACCCCCGAAATTTGAGTGAAGCATACCAAGTTCCAGGAGCAGCAAGTGATGTCTTGAAATGGCCTTTATGGCGCTTAGGTTATCTTGTAGAATGTGGAAAGCGGGGTGCGAGGCTTGTGTTGCCCTACAAGACACCCAGTTCTGACCCCTGAAAATCAGATGAAGCATACCAAGTTCCGAGTTCCGAGACCCAGGTCTTGACACATAATTCAGTCAATACGAGACACCCAGTTCCGACCCCGAAATTTGAGTGAAGCATACCAAGTTCCGGAGTTCCGAACCCGGGTCTCGACAAATGAATATCAGATATCCAGCACACTTCCAACCATCTGGTATTTCATTGAGCAATGGATGATAATACAGCTTTGAAAGCCAACATCATCCAAGGTTCCCTTATCTGATCCTCGCTATCTCCACCCCCTTTAACACCAAAGTCTGGACATCCAGCATTCAGCGTCTGATTTCCCAATATCAACTTGCAACATGAACACTTCTTCCATGTCCACTTGTGACATAAAAATCTGGTGCACTTGGGCCCTGGCCATCACTCATGAAGCAGGGGCATATACTGAACAAAAATTCAATGCAGAGAAGACTGGAGGAGAACCGGTTATACCTTCTCCGAACCTGGACACTGATCTGGTGATGGCGTGCGATCGCTTGGCTGATGTACTCATAAAGGCATATAAAAATCCCAGTGGGTCTTCCTGCAGATGTTGAAAATGTGTTTGATCATTCAAATTCCTTCATGACAGTTAAGATGCAGATTGACATTGCAAGATATAGCAAATTGATATCCCCAAAGAACACTGGGCATAATGAGGAGAAAGAGGAGAAGTTGCTTGAGAGGTGTCCTCCTGGCCATGAGGGCACAAAGTTGGTGGACAAACCTGCCACAATTATCGATGTTTCCGGTACCATCATCGCATGGTACCTTCCGGACACCCTGACCGAGACCACCCAGGTGCGTAATGTGTAGATTGTTACTCAATGGATATTGAATATCAAATGGTACCTACAGAAGGAAATCAGGGCGGCCACCGATTTGCTGGGTCCAAGCCTCGAAAAAAGTGTAAAGGCTGATGGCAATTGGCGATATAATCAAGAATGGTTCAAACAGGGCTCGGAAAATGTTGGGTCAACTCCCGGATGCATCAATTTATCTCCGGCATGGTTTCAACAGGGCCACGAGGTAGGATGTGATGAGATGGTGATTTCTGGAGTCAAACTCACCAATCCCATAGAATCTGTCAGATCCGGAGGTATCCGCATCATTGAAGGACCCTCCTCCGAGAATATCCTGAAAGCTATTGCAAGCCGCAGCCATCGCATCGGGGCACTCAGGTCATGCATCCTCAGCAGTATTTGCAGGGTTACGAGCCTTGTCACACCTCGGAGATAAGCAGTCAGCAAGGAACTGCCACAGATGCCAGAGACCTGCAGTACTGGGCATCCGTGTTTAACAGCCTCTCCATCATTTCCAATCGGGAAACCCCCAATCATCAGACCATTTATCGATTCCTGAATGCTTCGATATTCTCACCACCGTGGGGAACTATTCTAATGCTCGGATGAGTATGCCAAGCCTTCAGCTGGAATTCAGGTATGATTCCGGCTGTATGATTGCATTTTCGGGAAGAATTGTGAGACATGGTGTTGATGGAGGGGAAGGGGATCGGATTGCTTGGGCATGGTATATGAGGGATTCTGTGCACATTTATGCTGGGGTTCCCTCATGTGGATGGGCTATGGTCGAAGGCCGCATACTAACCACGGTGTGAAAGATCAAAGAAGTTGAAAGAGTTGTGACCCATGTTAGTAGCAACACACGAATACCATGTACCAATTAGAGCATCAACAGTTCTGGAACTCAAGTCGGAAGTCGAGTTCCGTGAATTGAGTCCCTAACTCTGTGTATCTCGGGACTCGGGACTCGATCCTCGAAATTAGGGACTCAATGATCGATAGTCCGAATTCAGGCTTCACACTCGGGACTCAGGAAAGTGTGAGGCAACAGACTTTGATCCACACATTTGACTGCCAAACACCGAACCCGGCAGCCAGCACTCGGGACTCAGGACTGATACCAATGTGAAAAATATGAATTCACATATAGTGAGTGCCAAATCCCAAACTCTGGCAGCCGGAGCTCAGGACTTGGGACTCAGAACAATGTGAAAGATGTGAATTCACATATCATAAATGACGAACTCCGAATCGCGGCAGCCGGCACTCGGGACTCGGGACTCAGAATAATGTGCAAGTCATTGATCCACACATGTTGAGGGCCGAACTCCGAACCCCGGCAGCCAGCGGTCGGGACTTGGAACTCAGAACAACGAGAAAGATATTGATTCCTACATGTAAAGTGCCGAACGCCAATGCCGAACCCTGTGAAAGATACTGATTCCCACATATCAAGTGGCGAACCCAGAACCCCGGCAGCCGGAACTCGGGACTCGGGACACACAACATTGTCAATGATATTGATGCACACATGTTAAGTGCCGAACGCCGACTGCGAGCCCCGGCACCCTGAACTCGGCACTCGGCACTCAGAATCATCCACACATGTTGAGTGCCAACCCTGAACTCCGGCAGCCGGAACTCGGGACTCACAACATTGTGAATGATATTGATGCACATATGTTAAGTGCCGAACGCCGACTGCCGAGCCCCGGCACCTGGAACTCGGCACTCGGCACTCACAATAATCCACACATGTTGAGTGCCGAACCCCGAACTCCGGCAGCCGGAACTCGGGACTCACAACATTGTGAAAGATACTGATTCCCATATGTAAAGTGCCGAACCCCGAACCCCGGCAGCCGGAACTCGGGACTCGGGACACACAACATTGTGAGTGAGTGATATTGATGCACACAGGTTAAGTCCCGAACGCCGACTGCCGAGCCCCGGCACCCGGAACTCGGCACTCGGCACTCAGCACTCAGAATAATCCACACATGTTGGGTGCCGAACCCTGAACTCCAGCAGCCGGGACTCGGGACTCGGGACTCACAACATTGTGAATGATATGGATGCACACATGTTAAGTGCCGAACGCCGACTGCCGAGGCCCAGCACCCGGAACTCGGGACTCGGCACTCAGAATAATGTGAAAGTTATTGATCCACATATGTTGAGTGCCGAACCCCGCACTGTCGCACAGATATCTATTTCGTCTCGAACCTTGATTGCTGAACCCCAAACCATGAAATCCGGTAGTCCACAATTGTGGGGTTCGGGGTTCGGTACCTAAGATTCATGACTCACCACTCAGAAATATGTGAGGCAATCTTGCCATTCGGAAGTCGAGTCCCATGAATTGAGTCCCAAACTCTAAGTACCATTGCACTCAGGCATTCACCACTCAGCATTTGGGATTTAGGACTCTACATCCGGATCTTGACATCCAGTCCTCGAAATCCGGAACAAAATATTCGGGAGTCAAGACAATCATTTGGACGGAATAACATATTTTACATCATGTATGAAATGAAGACCATTCTAATCTAAACACAGTGAAGAGGACTCCACTCCCCTGCCTCTCTTCAATCTCTGTAGCATGTCAGTGTACATCTTCACCTCTGCCATCTTCTCATGGATACCCTCATCTTGCTCCTCCATCAATGCTACAGGCGTGCTCGAATCATCTTAAGTCCCATCACTGATGGGCCTGATGAGTCATTTACCTCCTCAGGAAGAACTAAACCATCATCCTCAACTCCATTTTCCATCCAATGCTGGTAGTGAATGACACAGGACCTCATGATCTGACCCCATTGCCATGGTTCATTCGGAATTTCGGTGTGTCCCATCCACCATGGAGTATCATAGCTGGGAATAATCCGGGATGGATGTCCCAGAGCTGCAACATCATCAAACTGACATAGGTGGGATGAAAAGATGTGGTCTGGAACAGTGTTCCAGGTGAGCATGGGATACAATGTCAGGACATGAGCAACGGGGCTTGGAACAACAGAAACAATGTTCCTTGCAGCTGAGTACTGCAGGAGTGGCGTAACAAATGGTCTGTTGGAAATCTCAGCATTGCCCAAAAAGTCAGCCGGTCATCTGGTAATCAGTCACTTACATTGATCTCCCATTGCAGCCCGGCTTTAAAGTACATGATCCGGGCAGAAGAGGGAGGGTTGTTAGCAGCCTCCATCTGATATTGAGAGATACATGCGCGGATGCGCGATGCAGCCATATTCAAAGTACAAGAAATATCTTGAAGGTTCAGCTTCATGGGTTGCCAGTGATGTCCAGTATTTGGAGTGCCAGATGTGGATGCAGGAGTTTCAGGCATGGCTAATGCAAGAGTGTGACACTGGGAATGACACTGAGAGATGGTGAAGAGCTGATGTTATGAGTCACTGATGGATGGATTAGAGATTCAAACTCCGACATGGGCTGACCCGGACAATTCCCGGGACTCAATGTTTGGGTGTCAAATATGCGTTTCATCAGCAAAACAAATTCATTCATGTGCACCATCGATCAACGAGGGCTGCAGGTCTTGAATGCTGCCTGTGCATCCTGAGCTAGTAAGGAATACATGTGAGACTGCCTTCCGGCATAGCATGCATGACCCGGAAGTTGTTTCAACAATGATTCCTGCATCCAGGCACCCCATTTGGTTGCCTTCCACAAGAAAAAGTTGCACGTCCAATCCATCTCTGATTGCACCAATGATATTTCTTCCATCCATCGATCCCGTAGTGCCTTTGCCCGAAGCCATGAACTCGGTAAACTTGGGATGGGTCCTGTCAGCTCACCACGGAATATATCAAGCATGCCCAAACTCACATTCCTCATTCCACGAATTTTCTGGACCCTCCATGTCAACTTCCACTGACCAGAACCAAGCGAGGGACTCATTTCGCTGACCTCGGGCGTTTGGATCGCTGATGGCAGTGCTGATTTTGAGCTGCTCGTGAAGCAGGGGTTTGTATTTCTGAAGCTGGTCTGGCCCTGGCTCAAGTTGTATCATTTGCTTCCTGGTTTTTGTATATATACTGGCATGTAGGGATACTGCCTGCTGCACTGATGTCACCTGGGACCACGCTCGAGTTTTTAGGGCTTGAGATTTGGCTTGCCTAACTGTTGTTCGGAACAGGATAGCCTTGTTGCACAAGTGAATGCGGAGATTGTGCAGGGCATCATTGGCCTGCCCTTCACGAAGGACATCTCCAACGGAATCAGATCCTCTGCCATACAGCATCTGCAATGTTCAACCCGAGGTTTGATGGCAATGGAATTATGGTGAGCTCAGGGGAGTTTGTCCATGCATCAGATGTCTCGGTGAAATCTGCCGGGTCATCATCGATATCGTCAAGAATATCTATGTTCAAGTCGTCAGGATCGTTATCTGCATCAAATCCTCTCCAGATGCGTAAGAGCAGACCGAGTGAATTCATCTATCTGGCCTTGAATACAATCGCGTTGCCGGGCGATATCTAATCTCTGTGTCTCCGTCGATCGTCTTCCATTCTGCGAACCTCGATGAGCAATGCAATTTGAGCCTCTTCAATTGCCAACCCAATGGATATCCATGTTGCCACAGATCTGCGAGAGGGTGCTGCATGACGGGCATTACCCGCTTCTAGTAGTCTAAGCTCGATCTCCTTTTTGCTTGGTGCTAAGTGAAAAATGAATGCGGAGCTCCACGGAGACAAAGAATGTTAACTTACCCTTCTTGATATTGATTCATATAAATCCATCGCCACAGGATCCTGATTCTCTTGGACTGAGCGACCATCTCGCTGGCTAACCATTGTGTCTTTAAATTGCCGGGTGCAGCTTCATCAAGTCTGTCGAAAGCCTTGCCACTTTCGGCGATGCATTCTTCGCCAGCTTGTATTTCCGGCAAAGAGTCCTTTTCATGCGGATCATCTTGCAGAAATTGGAATCGTTCATCTGATAATCAAGACATTCCTTTCGGTGCGGGGATGACATTCCCCGAGCGGCAGGGGAAATCAGGTTGAGACACGCCCATAGGGTCTCCATGATCTCTCCATCAATCCGGCCAATGCCTTCAATAAAATTCGAAGTATATCAGACATAGCAACTGTCCTGATGTCCATGCACATGCCACAACCCGATTCCAGGAATGATGGTCAGTTCTGGTACCATGTCAAGGTATCGGCTTCAATCCACCCGAACACGAAAGTGCTTGTTGTATTGACAGTTGATGTCATAGAAGGTGACAGCCCTGGTAATGCCTTCCATGTTGTGCTGGGCAGCCTCACAAATGGCGTAGTCCATGTTCATTTGTCTGCAAATGATGCATGGTCAACTAGTGAATGTCGATTGGCATGTTTGGCTTGCCTTTCCCCTTTCTGAAAATCAACCATCGAGTGAGGGACAAAGCACCCATGCCGGGCGCAGGCAACTCCCCTGATTCCTGTGGACTCAAGCTTGTGCCGTGCCGCATTTGCTTGATTGACCGCCCGGTGATTGTTGCAGCTCGATTTTTCCACCGTGTCAGCAGCCTCCGCAAGATGCATGTTATACCTGTCCTTTCCGACCATGAATCCAAGCCCATCTGAAAGCCAAACTTCATCGAGGGGATTAATGGGATGCAGGTGTTCAGCTTTGAAATTTCCGTCCATCACAAATGACCGGGTGTATTTCCAGCTTGGAGTTCTTATCATTGCTGAGTTCACTTTGGTATTGAACATGACTCACTCATCAAGTGATTCATTCCCTGACAAAGATACATTAATCCCAGGCTGAGGACATGCTGGGCAAAATAATGCAAGATCTCCTGCGTTCAGGATGTCAGAACGATGGCCATAGCCATGCCATTTCATGGTCTTCAACTGCCTCCACTGTCGAGCGACTCTCATGAGCTCTCTGTATCGATCCTTGCCACGGCCTGTGTCAACATCATGTCCTTTAGATGAAGCACAAATAGCATTACCGGAACAAGGTGTGGAAACATGCTCGAGGTCATTCGCCAGAGCTTACTGTAATAGTTCATTGCGGAGGTGCCGCATTCAAGGTTGTCCAATAGAAAATCATCCAGCACTCCGAAGGTAAACACAGTCTTTGGCCTGTTAAATGATGCAGGGAAAAATCCATGCCGAAACATTTGAATGTCCGGACTCATGGCATTTGGACAATCACAGCAGCGAACCTCGAGGCAGTGAACTCTGGACTTGTCAACGATGACCATGATGTTTTCCTTTGGCTGGAACTCAGGTCCCGACACAGACGGAAGATCTTCGGGCTCAAGCTGGTCTTTAGGTTCATCTCCTTTGAACAAATCCCACCTATCTGTGAGCACCGGACATTGCTTGCCATCATGCCCGAGGTGTATGGTGAGTCCCACATGAGCGAGACAACTCCGCTCGAAGAATTGACCATTCCATTGACTGATCCAGTGGAAAGGATTGCAACGATGTTGACTCCTGCAACAGCCCGTGCAATAGAGAGGCTTGCCAAGACAATCTTGACATTTGTAGACCCCATCCTGGTGGCAGATGATGCATCTCCTGTCTTCTGGTGGAGCTTCTCGATCCAGGAGGTGATGCAGATATGATTCCTGCCTTGGCAGCCATTGCCTGAGGTAGTCATTTTGACTCTGCATTTTTTATATTGAGCTATAGTTTGAATGACACTCAAACATTTAACATGAACTTGCCATGGTTTTTGGGAGTTGCAATGGCTCAAATGAGCCTTGGTCTTGCTCGTAAGTATTGTCAGGAAAGTCATCCCAAGGAGGTGGTGCCTGAACAGGCTGAAGTGTTGGTGATTCTGGGGGAGAGTGAGGCATGGACCTGTAGGCTCGTCGTCTTGTGCTTGCAAGTGAAACCTTGACCCAAATCTTTCTACCCTTGCTGCCCCTTGCTTCTACCCTGTGGGATTTTTGCAATGGGGTGCATCTACCTATCTTCATCTTATTTTATAATGCTAATGTTGCAAGCAAAGCATCTGCTCAGGTGGAATGAATTTTTATTACATTGTGGTGTCATACTGTCCTGCCAACTCATTACAAATTTATGTCCATTTATGGCTTCGGGACCAATATAGCTCAATTAAGCTACTGTTAGGCTTTTGTCAAAGATCAACTTCTGACAATTCGTTCATTCTTCCACCTTGCTTATCCTCAGCCCATTCTGCAATTTGATTCACCATGGCAAGGATGGGTCATTCCACTCACTTGACTTCCGGCAGAAATAGGGCACGTCAACCACAGACACAGAAGCTCACGGAAAACGAAATTTCGGAGTTGAAGAACTACCTTCCTGAGTGGACCACGGCCAAAAGGGGTGAGAAGCGAGGGGTTTTCACTGCAATTGCCAGGGCAGCCAGGTTGTTTGCTCCTAAAGTCGACCAAGGACAATGGAAAAAGAGGAAGCAGGTGATGCGTCTTCGTTGTGTTGAAAAACTACAATTTTAACATCTTATTCTTCCATCAACTCTCAGATGTATAACACTTGGTTGTTCAACAACAAGAAAAGGAAGGAAAGGAAGGACATGATAAAGTATGGGAGGAAATGGACGCCTAGGATGGTGGTCTACCAGCAGAAGTGCGAAGAGGTGCTAAAGAGGATTGAGGACAAGTCCGGGGCAAAGCCGGGAGATCCCGGTATGTTCAAACATTATCAGGGGGCTGTAAAGAGAGTCATGGCTGAATTGGACGATGACGAGTTGGAGAAGGCAAAAGAAACAGCAGAAGAATGGTCAAACAGCTTTCCTCCTCCGGAGATACAAGCAGAAGTTGCTTGTAAGAAGGGACCGGCATATATGGAGCACTTTTCGAAAGAGATGAGGAGGCAATGCGGGATGAGAGTTTTTGTGTTGTCAGCTTGGAAGAATGAACAGGGAGAGGTTCTGTTCGGGATGTAAGTCAATTGTGTCCGTCATCGCCGATCTTGGATCTCAATATATGTGTGCAGGCATGATGATAATGAGGCATTAGGAGATGGGGACAGCTTCATGAAGACTAAGGACTGGGAGGACATTGAGCCAGTATGGCAGGAGTACGCCCAGGATCAGTTCGGTGAGTGTTTGAACTTTCAACCGAAGCCGAGAGTGATACCGACAGTGAAACTCATGACAAGGAGGATGACATTGATGATGACTCAGCTGATGGTCGATCCCCACTGAAGAAACCCAGACAAATAGCACACCCATCTTCAGCACCCAAGGAGACAGAAGTTCCATGTTCAATGCCAGAGCCTCGCCCGGCCAGGCCGGCCAAGGCAGGTGCACTTTTGACATCACGGATGGGCGACCTCCTGGCCGGGATCACTGAGGAAGTGGAAGAGAGGAACACATCGCCGGAACCAAGGAGTATACAGGGCAAGAAAGCTGTCATTGAACCATCCGCAAGGACCACCCGGAGTAAGTCTCAAAAGCCGGTAGAGAGTACACTTCGAGTAACCAGGGCAAGGGGAAGGAAATAATGTACATATACCAAACTGCCCCCATGTTTACCACATTTTCATCATTTCTCACACTTCTCAAAACACAGTGTCCCACTTCCAAAATGTTGAATCCTAAGCACCGAGTGCTGGACGAATCCTGATCACCGAGTTCCGGACGACTCCCGATCACCGAGGTCCGGCACCCAGGTATCAATCATTGGTAGTTGGTATTAGAGATTAGGGTTTGTGCATCATCTAAAATACATTGGAACTGTCATTGATATACATGAAAAATTCAGTGGTTCACATGATTTAAGTATGTGAATGAAAATCCAAATATCATGAAACCTGATCACCGAGTTCTGGATGAATCCCAATCACCGAGCTCTGGACCCCGGGAATCAATAATTGGCTGTTGGAATGGGACAATTGGGTGTGTGCATCATCTAAAATCAATTGGAAATGTCATTGTTATACATGAAAAATTCAGTGGTGAACATGATGTAAGTATGTGAATGAATATCCAAATATTTACATATGGGGTTGATCATCACACTTTTCAATGAGGGTATCTAATACAAGCAGCAATTCAGAGCTCATCTGTTTGGCCCTTTGCAACCTCCGGAGGTCCATATCAGCTCTTCTGAGTTTGTCGGATGTGTCAGCCCAAGCCACTCGGAATGGTCGGTCGGCCTCGAGGAGTTGATGTACGGTAGGCTCCGGAAGATGGCCATGATGCTGTTGGTAATGGTCCAGGCGATCCAGAATTGATTCAACTTCAAGAAAATTAGCAGAAAGATACATGATGAACAATTAAATACTCACATTCTGTTTGATCATATGACCCTAGGGGCATGAACTCCCTAAGCATGGCATGCAGGTCTTCATTGCTGAGTTCCAGTATGGGGGACTGACGTTTAGGAGGTGTTGCATGTGCTTGGGACATCACATCAACAATAAAAATGAGATTGTATGAGTGAACTCACCTGGAATTGCTATTCCTGGGATAGCCAGAGCATCAATCTCAACATCAGCACATTCCGGTGCTTCATCACAATCAATAAGATCATCATCAGGCCCTAGGTACAAGTCCGGATCGTTGAACAAAGGCAGTTCCTCAGGCTGAGCCGGGCATAAATGATCTGGATGGATTGAATGAACATCCACAGTTGGACTATCTAAAGGTGAAGTGAGAAACCTACCAGGAACTGCATCCAAGACATCCGGAACACCTGATGACCCAGAATCATAGTCGATCTCATCATCCGGCCCAAGGTATACATCTTCACATGGATCTAATAAATGTCCAGTCAATTGTAAGATATACTCAAAGCAACACATACCTGATGAAATCCGGGACTCAGTCTCATCATCCGGCCCAAGGTATACATCATCCAGTGCATCTGGTCCATCTCCGGTCAATTGAGAGCTGTACTGAAAGCACAACATACCCAGTGAAATCCGGGAGTCGGTTGAGTCATCCACATCCATTGAGTTGTATTCAGTGACCGGAGGTTCATAAAATCTGACTGCTGGTTGAGATCTCATGATGTCTGATCAACTGATCAAACTGATTGATAACTGATAACTTCGAAGTTCAACACATGGCTGGCAACGGCCAAAAGTTGAACCATGACCAAACAAAGACAAACAATCAACGCTTATCAAGATTGTCCTTCAATTGTCTGGTTTCTTTTGAAACTTCATCCAAGTGATCACAGATTTCAAACTTATCTCAAGCTTTTCACATCTTTCAAGTCAATCCAAATGTCTACTTCAGTTGAAACCTCTTTGGCCAGTCTCAAGGCAACCACTGCTCAGATTGTGGGCATCATCGCCGGGGCTCGGCTCATGCCTGCCGGCACTGGCCAAGCCCACCTTGCTCTGACAGCACAAGTCACTAATCTTGTGGTAAGTACCATTCATGTGTTAATTGTACTTTTGGTTTTTCTAAGATCTGGGTAGGCTGAGATCGTCCGGGAGCATGAGAAAGGGCCTTACATGCCTGGCATCATTGCATCCTGCTCCAAGGAGTTGATGAGAGTCAGGTCCATGACTCCCCAGGTGTGGCCCAACTGGCACAGCATCGGTCATGACGACCCCCAGGTGTTGAAACACTCCTGGCGCAGCAAGATTCGCACCTGGGAGGCTTTAGGTGACCATTCAGGTGATCTCCCTGTCATGCCTAACCCTTCCATTGGCCCAATCACTGTGGACCTTCCCTCTCCACCCGTCGTCGCCAGCAATGTCGCTGGTTCTTCCACCCACGCCACCTCCGAGCTCCGGGACAAAGGAAAAGGTAAGGCGGTTGTTGCTGACCCAGAGCCGGAGGTGGAAGGGAGCAGGAAGAGGAAGTCCCCCATGATGTCTGGACACTCTTCCTCACCTCCGAAGTCGGCCAAGAAGGGTCGCAAGCGGGTCAAGGCAACTCGCCATGTCAAGCAGAAGGTGCTTGTGGAGTCGGAAGATGATGAAGACACAATTGTTCAGGTATGTCGTCCAGCTCATTGTTTTCATTCTCTCAATTTTCTGTAGCCTATTTCGAGTGGAGTGCCGGCGCTCAACGTTCCCCGGCCTTCCACAATTGGTGTAGGGACGCCTCATTCCCCTCGTTCACCACGTTCCCCAAAGAAGCAATTGTTTGGTCCTGCTTCAGTAAGTAATATTTAGTTGTCCAGCACTTGGAAAAATGCTTATGTATCATCAGCTCATTGCCGGCAGTCCACCCAAGGTGATGGTGAGTCATGATTCTTTGTCCAGACCTCCCGCCTGTACTTACCCATTGTCAGGCCACCTCCGGCAGTCGTCCGGAGGTTGTCGAGACCCCCCAGGCAATGTCCAGCACTCCGGCGGAGGAACCTGCAGTCATGGATACAGGTGATATTCTCATTCCCGGCCCAGTGAGTACTCTAATGAATTCCAATGAGTCCATCAACTAATGGAACCCACAGAACAACCCCTGCCATTATTGCACCCAGGAGAAGTGGCCCTGCGCCACTCAGTTGGACAGGAGGACCCGTGCCCCATGTTTCTCGTGCGTCTGCTGCGCCACCAAGAAGATCAAATGTGTCCCAGCATCCATGGGATCCCTGCCAAAACGTATTCGAGGGAAGTCTACCACCCAGCAGGCTCACTCCAGGACACCTTCCAGAGCTCCCTCCAATGCGCCGGCTGCCTCGCAGTCCAAAGCCCGAACTCGCAGTCAATCTCGTGGCCCCTCCAGCACTCCAGCTGTCCCTGCTGTGACCACACCCAAGGCACAGTCCCGTGGGCGCAGCAAGACAATCACTGCCCCCAAGACACCTGCACCTGCATCAGCTTGTGAGTCCACCCAATTGTCTATGACCATCTGACCTTATCTTTCACTTAGCTATTCCGTCTTCAAGTGCCCCAGTGCCTCGTCCGGCACTCAATGTGCCCATGCCGGATCTCCATTCCATGGCAATTGCGATTCGGGATGGTGCCGCTCGAATTGCTCTTCTTGAGGCTCGTGTGGCGGAGCAGGATGGTAAGATTGATACCCTGCAACGCCTCCATGAGGGCCTTTGTCGCAAAGTCATGGACCGGCACCCTTCATTTCCACTTCCCGACTCTCCTGTCAATGCAACCTTTTTGCTTGATCAATCTGTCCCCCTGTCCATCTCACCCCTCCCATCTGCACTTGCTCCCCTCATTAACTTGGATATGGCAGGAATGGAGCCTCCGTCTCCGAAAGTCCAGCCTGCATCTATCATTGAGGGTCTCATATTTGAGCTGAGCCAGATTCAGCCTGAGGGTCCACAAACGTCCGGCGAACTTGTGGACCCAGATGATCTGGGCAACCTTGTCCCAGAATATGATTCTGATGATATGGATGTTGAGGTGAAGGTTGAACCCTCTGCTGATGAGGGTGAAATGGCTACATAATTGTATGTTCATAGATGTATATACAATGTTTCAATGAATGTCAGTGCTGGATGCCAAGTCCGGAAATCCGGAACTGGACAATGGAGATTCACAATTGATATTTCGTGACTTCCGGATATCCAGCTACCTGAAACACAACACACAATTTAAAGAATTTGAAACATCTCTGTCGAGTTACCTTGTGCCGGGTGCCGGGTCACATTGTGAAACATATCATTCCATATATCTTAAGTGCTGAACCCTGGACCCCAGGACCCTGGAGTTGGGACTCATCACCATGTGACAGATATCGATCCACATATTTGATGTGCTGAACCCCGAACTCCAGCACTTGGGAGTTAGAACAATATGAGGCAATACAAAGATATTGATTGACACATGTTCAGTGCCGAACCCCGAACTCTGGCACCCGGCACTCGGGACTCGGGCCTTGGAACTTATAACAATGTGAAAGATGTCGATGCACATTTTCTATCACTGACCCCCGAACCCCGGCACCCAGGAGTTAGAAACATGTGAGGCAATACCAAGATATTGATTTACACGTGGGGAGTGCCGAACCCCGAACTCCGGCACCCGGCAGTTGGGAATCTGGACTCAGGACTCATAACCATGTGAAAGATATCGATCCACATATTTAACCACCCAACCCCGAACCCCAGCACCCGGGAGTGAGAACAATGTGAGTCAATACAAAGATATTGATGTACACATGTTGAATGCCGAACCCCGAACTCCGGCACCCGGCACTCGGGACTCGGGACGTGGTACTCATAACACTGAGACAGATATCGATCCACATATTTTAACACCGAACCCCGAACCCCGCCACCCGTGAGTTAGAACCATGTGAGGCAATACAAAGTTGAGTCCCGAATCACGATCACCGAGTGCTGGGTTACCATGTGAGGCAATACCATGATATTGATTTACACATGTTGAGTGCCGAACCCTGAGCTCCGGTACCCGGGAGTTAGCACAATGTGAGGCAATACCATGATATTGATTTACACATGTTGAGTGCTGAACCCCGAGCTCTGGCACCCGGGAGTTAGCACAATGTGAGGCAATACCATGATATTGATTTACACAAGTTGAGTGCCGAACACCGAGTGCCGGGTGCCGGAGCTCGGGGTTCGGCACTCAACATGTGTAAATCAATATTATGGTATTGCCTCACATTGTGCTAACTCCCGGGTGCCAGAGCTCGGGGTTCAGCACTCAACATGTGTAAATCAATATCATGGTATTGCCTCACATTGTGCTAACTCCCGGGTGCCGGAGCTCGGGGTTCGGCAGTCAAAACAATGTGAAAGTCCTTGATCCACATATTGTATGTGCCGAACCCCAAACTCCGGCACCCGGCACTCGGGACTCGGGACTTCCGAGCTCCGGCACCCGGCACTCGGCACTCGGGACTTGGTACTCATAATGTGAAAGATCTTGAGCAACATATTGTCAGTGCTGAACCCTGAACCCCGGCACCCAGCACTCGCGACTCGGGACTCAGAACAATGTGAGGCAATAGACACCTATTGATCCACACATTCTAAGTGCCGAACTCCAAATTCCAAAATCTGGTAGTCTACTATTTAGGGGTTCGCAGTTCGGTACTCGGGCTTTTGCACTTGAGACCGAAAACAATGTTAGGCAATAAAATGACTTTGATCCACACATTTTTGGTAGATATCTTTTTCATCTCAAATCTTGAATCTCGAGTGCCGAACCCCAAATCCCGAAATCTGGTAGTCTACAATTTCGGGGTTCGGTCCTCGGGACTCAGACACATGTCAGGCAACAACAAAACTTTGATCCACACATTTTTGGTAGATGTCTGTTTTGTCTCGAATCTCGAGTTTCTAGTTTCTAGTTTCAGTACTCTGCACCTGCACCCGGCACTCAGCACTAGATGACTCCACACATGGACTTTAAATCTTTCACCTTGTGTGTTGTGTTTCGGGTGTCCGGGTATCTGGGATTCAGGAAATCTCTAGTTTGCATCTCCAGTTTCGAGTTCCTGGATTCGGGACTTGGTACCCGGCACCCGGCACCTCAATTATCGATGAATGTCAGACATGATGAATTCAGGTTTTTGTGCTTCAGGGTTTAGATTTTGGTGGTTGATGGTAGGTATATGCACTCATAGGGTGCATGTATCCTATGTGTTTGATTCTCTGGTGGCTACATCAGCTGTACGTCTTTATGATACATATCTAGGCCCACCCATATATGTAATATATTTTACCTCGGCCCACCCGTCTATGTAAAATTCCCCCACATCAGCCCACCCGTCTATGCAATAAATATTTTACTGCACCCTCGGCCCACCCGTATATGTAATATTCTCTCACCTTGGCCCACCCATATATGTAATATTCTCTCACCTCGGCCCACCCATATATGTAATATTCTCTTACCTCGGCCCACCCGTCTATGCAATAATATTTGCCTTGCATCTCTCTTCAGCCCAGCTGTCTATAATATCCTACTCTACATACTACCCAGATGAGCCCACCCATCTCTGTCGGGGATTATATCCCCCTGGCCCATCCGTCAACATCAGAAATCATGTTTCCCTCGGCCCACCCGTCTCTCCCGAAAATACAAGTCTCCCGGCCCACCTGTCTCCATCGGAAATAATATTCCCCCCGGCCCATCCATCAACATCGAGGATATACATAACCTCGGCCCATCATCCACTGGCCCGTCTTTGACGGGATATTATGTGGGTCGGGTGACCCGTATAGTACGGAGTTTGTCACTGAAGGGGCTCTACTGCTACCACTGGTATCACTGCTTGACATCGCTCGCTCGACACAACTGTTTCTAACCATATCTCAACCACGGTAGCACCACTACACACGACGCTAGTTCCGGTGGCATCATCGCTGACCGCAGCAACTCACTGCTAACCACGACACTTCCTTTGCACATAAGTTTGACTCGAACTTGACCATACTAATAGGCATCCCCCTTTAGGGTCGAACGCTCTTGTTCTCACAAGTCAAGCAGACTGGACAGAGCACAAGACTCACATACTAGTTTAGGCAGTGGTTTATCTACAGCCCAAGCTAGGTTGTATCTTTACAGCAGGACACACGCGTGTCCAGTGGCCAACAGGTGAATGAGATTTTGTGGCAGGTTGGGGAATGATCAATGTGAGCAAGCCAGAGCCCTCAGCATTAGGGACATCAACTTTGAGCATACGAGTGATATTGGGAATATTTAACGATGACCTTGCAATGGAAGCCTCCTTGTTGCTGGCAAGCATTACGGAAGTATCGACACCACACATTTCAGGTGACGCTCGTGCATAATGATGAAAGGAATCAGCCAAGTGTGGCTCGTTGTTGTAGTCGATGGCGCTAGTGATGATGGCCCCCTCCCTATCCTATCTGATAATGCGAGCGTGATCACACACGATCAGGAGAGAGAATGCGTGGGTACAGAACTGGGTGCTGAGCTGAGCTGCAGTATAGCTCGTTATTTGTCCCAGCATGTCCATACCCTTCTCTGTGCGGGATATAACACTATTAACTCCAAAAGGGTCGCAGAATGCGTCGTGGGAGTATGACCATTTGAATTCAATGTTTATTTCTGTTGCAGAAACATCGCAGTTGCGCGATGAAGGTTCACATCCATCGGGATACACACAGATGTCTGGCTTGATATTGAACACCGCTGAATCTATTTTCGAGCAGTTTTGTGTGTCTGGGTGATTGTGAGTGTCAACAAATGACAATTGAGGAGTGAAAGGTTTGATGGTGTTAATCTAGGTTAGGCTGTCAATAACCTCACTGTTGTATGTAGGGGGGGTACTCACAAAGGGTTTATAGGCATGTTCCTCATTTTTAACAGAAATCATATTGCTGAATGCGCCAACAACAAAATTGAAGGATGAGGGATCATAGTCAGGAATCTGAGAAGTTGGGAGAAATTCCTGGAGAAACTCCCCAACTGGCATTGGGCCAACAAAATAACCTTTCATCTCTTTACCCATAGCATTGATAGTTTCAATGTGGCACTGTGTAAGAGTCGTAAAGGGCAGCATGGTGGAGCTGTCCCATTTGATAGGAGTATCGACGATGTCATTGGGAGCTAGATGGGAGCCTTCCACAATAGGAAGTGTTACTGGTTCTGTGGTAGGGGTGCCTTCAACAGGCACTGCAAGGTTGGGGATAATGTCCATAATGTGTACAGCCTGGGGTATAATGGGTATGTATGTATATACAAATGACTAACGGCAAACACTGGACCGTGGTGATATATTTCAAAAGGAGGAAGAAGAGAAAGATGTAGGTCACATTTGGGGCCTTTTATAGTGAATGAGACTCAGTCCAGATTTTCCTGGACTTCTCACGGGCCCACCGACTATTCTACTTTCTGCATGTTGAAAGAAGTCTGATTCAGTCCTATTCATTGTGAGACATAACATGGGAAAAAGGGGGAGGGGACATACCCAACACAAAGACACAATAACAATGTGCTGTGGAGAAAAGATCCAATGTGCGAAATGAGATACTACCCACTCGGGCTTGACAATTTCAAGATGGTCAGCGAGCGCTGGGAAGTGAGGGTAGTGGCGGAAAGGGTCAGGGTAAGAGTATAGGAGGTAACATTAAATGTTGCTCACCTTATTGAAAGCGGTAAGAAATTCACTGAGTTTATCCATTGGAATATGGCTGGACAAGATGTGCTGTTTGTTGAAATTGATGTCATTTTCCAGTATGTGCTTCTCCGTGGTGTTTGTTTGTTACCAGGATAGGCAGGGAAGTTGACTGAGTGCCGAAATGCCAACATTCGTTGGAGAGGATTGTACAGACAAGACAGATGTTGGCGTGCAATAATAAATATGGTTTGTAGGACAGTATATTGGTCAATGAGATATTTAGTTCGAATTACAGACTAGAGATCAGGATAGAGTAGAACATCGATGATGGTTGGCGAAGGTGAGGATGACGGTATGCGACATATCAACTTCCAAGGTTATTTCCGGATTTGGGAATCTGACGTGTAAGTGGCCCGAACAGTATAGATTGGTACATATTGTGCATGTCAGTTAGCAGTGTATATACCAGAAGACTCGAAGATCAATAGATCCATCGGTACTGAGTATTCTGTACACAACTGATTGATGTTGAGTCAAAAAAAAAAAAAGTAATTCAAGTTTGTGTTGAGCCGAAAACTGATGTGGCACGTAGGAGTGGCCAAGTCGCGCGAGTCGAGTTCTGTGAGCACAGAAAAAGCAGGTGAAGGGGGTGGTTGATCGCTTTGAGGGGTGTGTGTGTTGACCAGTGGGTCAGGTGTGTTGGTCATTACCTCTACATTGCGCATGAGGGAGGGTGTGTTGACCAGTGGGTCGGGTATGTTGGTCAATACCTTGACATCGCGCATTAGACGGGCAGTGACTGTGGCATCCTGACTCAGGAGGACAGGGTCTATGGGGATCTTGTCGCATGCTGAGTTTGATAGAGCTGCAGCATCAGGTTGTGGTTCTGGGTGAGTTATCCGATGACATTTTTGGGGAGCCTTGTCTTGCGAGTCTACGTCGGCAGGTTGCTGATTCTGAGCCTGTTCTTCTTTCATGTGTTTACGCCATGCGTGTTTGTTGGCGATGTTCTGTTCTTTGATCTCTCATGCCCTGTCAGGATTGAGTTTCTGTTTGGCATGCCATCTTCTAATGTGCTCGCGTTGCTGTTCCTCAGGGGTTAGGTCTGATGTGGCTAGACCAGGATGGGTAAGCCTGGGCTTCTTGGTGAGTTTTTTGGGCTGTTGCATTTTATTTCAACAAGGAATTTCCTTGTTAAGATGATGCTAAGCATGTTAGGGTATGATATGGGAGAATGTAGTTAGAGGGTGTTGACTTGGAATGAAATGGTAGGAGAAGGTCGGTCGGGCAAAATTTGCCACATTTGTCGGAATTTTAAATCAGACATACGTACTAGGAAAGTACACGCATTACATCCATTGTCAAGTCCATGGTGTACAGTTGTGATGAGAATGATACAGTCAAGTTATAGGAGTTAATTAGACTACAGCTTAATATGTTGAGTAGGAATGTAGTAGCAAGTATGTCCTCAAAGTCATTATACATACTCAAAGTCATTGTACATACTCAACGGTGTTGTATTGGTGTTGTACATATCCAAGTTATTATACTCAATGACATTGTACATATTCAAAGTCATTATATACATACTCAAAGTTGTCATACATCAATGGTGTTGTACATACTCAAAGTTGTTATATATACTCAAAGTCATCATACATACTCAGTAACATTGTACATTGGGAAAATGTCTGAGTGTTTTGTTTTGTCTTATTCAAATTAGTAAACCGTATACGGTATAAGACAGGGAAGATAAGAAAACTTAATCACTCAGAAAATCAACTTGAGAATTGAAAGCAGAATTTATTTCTAGTTAAGTATGTATGTTGGCGGTATCATTGAGGTGTATAAAAATGAGTGTAGAAGTGGTAGCTGGACCAGATCACCAAAGATTTTTGAAAGATGTGGCAGTCCAGAAAGATGTATTACATCAGTGAACTCATGGATAAATTAGAAAGACATATATTACAATATATAGTACACAATCACAAGCATGAGCATAATTCAGCTATCAATCATTACATTTAAATATTTGACCTTATACAGGAAACAACAGTTCCTGATGTTCATATCCAAGTGTGCGGTCTGGAAAAGGCCTATATATTACTCGAACTCATACTTGGAGGGAATGTGGAGCGATTTGGCACTTGTCTTGATATCTCTCTTGTCAGGCAACAGTGCAATTGTAAGGCTTTGTGCTAAATCTCTGTCACTTCAGTGACAATTTTTCATGTGAGCATAAAGGCCAGTATCTTGCAGACAATGATGATAAATTCACCCGAGCACCTGACTAGAAAATCATCTCATGCTTCGACTTCAAAGGCCATCTTTTTGACATATCTAATAGTTATCAGCTATATATCAGTTGCAGACAACATCAATATATTCACTTGAGCGCTTGACCAGAAAATCGGTTTGTGCTTCAAATTTAAAGGCCATCTTTTGTATATATCTGACAGTTTGTCAGATATATATTAATTGGGAATCCGTGCGAAAAAGCTTTACCTTGTCAGCAGTCAGGACGCGTTTGCCAACTCAACTCAACAGAAAGTTAAGCATTCATTCTGATCTCAACACTATCTGTTTCAGACATTGATTGACTGTTTGTTATTCTTCACTTACCATTTGACAGATGGAAGGTGTATTGCACCACATGCAACTGCATTCTAAGAAGTCGGTTGTCTTTCGCAATGCTCACTAAAAGCAAGTAAGGAGTCTTCGCATAAAAATGACATTGAAATAGAGGCTATTATTTATGACTAGCCAGCAATAGCTACACAAAGCATAAACTACTGTGAATCAAACTGGGCATGATCCAGTCGCGCCCTCTGTAGTGCGAAGGCATTTACGGACATCTTGGCCTTCGCCATATCGCTGAGTTCTGCATGCTGGCTTGTTCCGAACACTTTTCTAATAAACGGGGGTTAGTAATTGACAACTTTTGAATTGTAATCAAATATACCTCATCCACCATGCCAGGAGCCAATCAACATTGCGCTGTGCTACTCGACTGGGGGGGCGTTCAAAGAAGTCTACAATGATGTACCAAAACTGAATGTAATTGAAGTCGCCATTGACTGACCGCCATGAGGTCACCGACGACAGCGCTGTAACGAACATATTGGTGCTGGGCTTAAAACCCCATCTTTTGACACTCATCTCATGTCTACAGGAGTTACCACTTGTCCATGTCCATCTTACCCCTTTAGCATTACCGGCGGCATCCCACGCATACCGCACACCGTACTGACTGCCGCACCTCGTTCCATGTACCAATGTCCTTCCATGTCCTTGCCGTGTCCGCATAGCTCCATTTGGTGCATCATTTGTTTTATGTTCGTTATCACTGATTCCACAGCAAGCCTTATTACATGTTGCCTCATGCTGCAGTGCCTCGCGCTATGTTTACTTACGGTAGTTACTACACTCCAGTGCTACTGATCTCGCCTAAGAGTATTCCGAGTACATACAATTTAGGATATAAGCATTGCATACCCCGCACAATAGAAGTACCTGATTTTACACCATTGCACATACTATAGGTCAGGATTACTGTCTAGCTCTGGATCTACCCAGTAGTGGACATAGTCTTTAAAGTTCCTTATTGCTTGTTAATCTATCACGCTCATTCTCTGTTACCGCTGGACTTTTGACTGTTATTTTGACTGAACTTCTCACGCACTGCTACTTTACTGCTGATATTATTGCTCGACATCGCTCGTTCGACACAACTGTTACTGACCATATCTTGACCACGGTAGCACCGCTACACACGACGCTAGTTCTGGTGGCATCATCACTGACCACGACACTTCTTTCGCACATAAGTTAGACTCGGACTTGACCATACTAATAGGCATCCCCCTTTAGGGTTGAACATTCTTGTTCTCACAAGTGAAGCAGACTAGACGGAGCGCAAGACTCACATACTAACTTAGGAGGTAGTTTATCTACAGCCCAGGTTAGGTTGTATCTTTACAGCGCGAATCGCAACTGTACGTAGTATATATTGTTAGTGCTCAGTAAGGACACAAAATATATACCACTAACTTGACACGATACGTACGCAATGGAGCGGGATGAGACCTTTTGCATCTTGATAATTTGTGCCACATGAGTTTTGACTTTCTTGCCAGAACAATCCATCTTCGCGCATCTGTTGTTTTCGATGATGTTGGCGCCATCGCCATCGCCAGCTACTTCCTTTGCGGAGGAAGGAGATGTAAAAATCGCTTTTAAGGCCTGCCAGAAATAAGATGTAGTTATCTGTGAATGTATGACGAACCTGAACCAGTAGCTTGCTTCTAAAGAGACCCTCCTTGAGATTGTTCTGATCAGCTGTATATCCTGTGTATAGGAATGCTGGCCAGAACATTTCTGTTGAGACCGTACTCAAGGGGTGAAAGATCTGAATGGCTTTGGCCTCAGTTCGTGCACTGTGCCCCTTGTCCGAGTAATGCCCCTTATTTCAGAGAGGAGATATATGTCCGAAGGTTATCCAGAGCATAGGGATGGAATGAGGATTAAGGCTAGCTTCAGAACAGATTCCTAACTAGAAATTGACAGAGGTAGACTATCCGAAGATAGAGTCAGAGATATAGACTATAGGAATCAATCCCAAGTCTCGGAAGATAACTTTGAGTGGAAAGTGACTCAAGTCCGGAGGAAGCGGAATGAGCAGAATCTAAGATGATATTCGAACTAAGGTTCTACGGAGATCTACAAGTGGTTTATATATGGTAAGTATCTAAGATGGATAATCAACAAGTCCGGGACCGAGGGCTATGTACGAAGTGTAACGGAAGTCTATTAGTTAATGTGCAGCTGATCAGTAAGCATGAATCGGAAATGAAACACAGGTAACGGATCAGTGACACAGGAAGGAATTATACACAGCTGGAGTACCGGAAACAGGATGAGTGACGAAAGGAGATAGACGCAGTTATACACAAGGGAGATAGAGTGCGAGAAGTGAGCACATTCGGATGAGCGATCTGGACAGGATCTGTGGACCGGACGGAAATAGAATCGATCGGATCTGATGGGATATGGTTGGATCTGGGATCAGAAGTATGGTATATGACAATTTCCATCACGACGTAGTCATCTACGTGATCTCTAATCCCAGCCCTGACACTAGCGAACAGTTAGCATCTTGAGAAAATCTGAGTGAAATTAGCTATGTTAAATTATTCCAGTCCAGTTCTGATGGACATAGTAGTTTGCCGCATGCGTCGTTGGTAAATTCACAGCAGAATTTATCTTCCATGTCGACTGGAGGATTGGGCCTGAATTTGTGGTTGACCCACTCGGGGATGAGACTCTTGAGTTTGGAGGTGTCGTCTCTTCGAGCACCGTCGGCCCCTTGTCTAAGCTGAATGACAATTGATCACGAGGCGAATCATTGACACAACAAAGTTCACCTTTTTCAACATGAGCATGTAATCATTGTACTCCATGTCCGACACCTTTCCATGAAACCATGGGAGAATATTGTTGAGGAGTACGTATCTGAATTGTAAACAATCCCGACTGTGAATGAACCAGTGAATAACTCTCGTGAGGCAGAGGTGACATACTGACTCGATAGTCACATTGTGGTCGTTATCCTTGTCATCGTCATCACAACACCTATCATGTCCTCAATGTTGTCGAACAATGTAACTATCTGTCTGATAGCTTGTCCTTGCGACATGATGTAGTTTATCTCCCTGATAATAGTGAGCATACCGCACTAGATGCTATTAACGATAGAATCCATACCTTTTTTTCACCACCTGCCCTGATTCAAGCACTTGAAGCTTCTCCTCCAAATCAGCAATCCTCTGTCTCTGTCGAGCATTCTCAGATGTCGGCACTGCTATGGACGATGCTGCGGCAGGTTGTGGGGCCTGCGACGACACTCCAGACTGGAAGTTGTTCTCCGACTGGGACATGAGCTTCAACAGCGAAGAGAGGGAAAGAGAGATAAGGGAGAAAAAAGGAGACTGATGATGGGTTCGACTTCATGCAGTTTCCACTTTATATAATGGCTATCCAGGATTGGCAAATATGTCGCCAAGAACATTGCTCGCCTAGAATGGAAAGCTAGTGGCTAATAACATCAGTATCTCAGATGCTGAATATAAAGTTGCCATAAAGCCGCTAAGCTTACTTTTTGAGTGATGATGTCCAGTTTGGAATAGTATGAAAAACATGCATCCCATTCGTACATACTGGTCCTCACTTCCGAGTTAGCTGTCAGCATGAAGCTCGGTTGACTGTGCATGTGGCATATGCATTGTCACAATTACACGACCATCACCACTCCTGCTGAAACATGCGGAACAAGCGCATACTAGAGCTTGATTCAGTAGAAATGTAGGCAAACAACTACTAGCAAAACAGTATTGGCATATTCACATAATTGGCAGGTCAGTGTACACCCGTACCAATGGTGGTGGGTATGATGTGGCTTCAGAGACCCATGGGTTCACCTGTGCTCAACTCTAAGATTCTGAGTTAGATCATGATGATAGGAAGTTACTCAGTTATGACTCACTGGGAGATGCTGTCTTCTTAGATAAATGATCTATAGATAAAGACCTATAAAACAAAATATCTCCATGGTCAGTGATTCAGACAAATACCAATAACTGATAACGTGGTTGTATGTGGGTGGCTGTTTATGTTCCCCAGGCTATGGTCAGCAAATGAATCACTTCTGTGAGATCAGCAAACTCTTGGACAATGACAAAGATTCTTGAAACAACTAAACTTCAAAGAAAAACACAGAAGTTGAACAAACTTAGAAACAGAAGTAACTGGCCGAATTACTCTCTCCAACGGAATGCAGGTGTTTTGCAACAATTGTGCTACTGCAATTTGTGGGAAGTTACAACAATCACCTTCTCAGACAAGCAGGTAGGATCGCTGGTCAAGACTAGTCACTACTTCAGAGATCTTCTAGCTTACTATTGAACCTGCTGCCAAGGAACTCACTATGAGTATCAAGCAGATAACAGGAATGGACGTCCTTGGATTTCAATACCAAGTCCCCTTTCAATAACTAGAGTCTATCAGTCAGTGAAGACCTTAACTCAGTATCGCTACTCAGATGTGCGAGATCAAGTGTCACTGTCAACCTCTAAAGTCTCTCCCACTAAGCTACTCTGGCCTTAGATGGACTAAAGAGACAACACAAATATTAGAAACACAAGGACACTTAGCACCAACAAAATTTGAAAGAGAGAGAGAGACCAGTAATCAAAGAAAAAGAAGAAAAGAGAAAGATTCAAAAGAAACAGAAGCAAGGAAACAGACAACAGAGAAAGAAAAACAGAGAGAAAGATGATGAAAGAAACTAGAATGAATTTGTCAAAGAAAAAAAAATTTGTTGTCTTGCCAGTTGTCAGACACAGTGAGCTCAAGGTCTTGTTAGTTGTTGAGCACAGTGAGCTCAAGGTAGTGCTGTCTCACAGTGTAGACTTCCAATCTTACTGTTGTTGACAATGTTCTTAACAGTGTGCTGATAGTGCTGGTCACACTTCACTCTCAGTTATATTTTTGAGGGGGAGAAAATCTCTCATTTATTGACAAAAAGGTGGGTATTATATAGACAAAATGAATGGCTATGCTACTGTTTTCCCACATTTTGTAGGGGTTGACCTACCCTATTTATTGAATGTTGTCATAGTTGATTTGTAATATGCTCAAGGGTATGAGAAGAAGTCATGTGGGAAATCAATGGCTATGCATAAATTTGAGATCAGGTGACTATTAGTGGCTATCCTAGGAGGAATATCAATTATGTAATATTTGAAGCATAAATTTGCACTTTTTGTAGATGCATAGAGGTGACGCGAGTGAATCATAGTGTGTTTCATGAGTTTCTCTGCAGGGTAACTCTATGTAATTATTTTGCTGGGGTCACCTGACATCTGTGGGAATCTTATGAAGTAGTTTTTTTACAAGCAAAAATAAACTTTCGATTCTGCATCATGGATTGATTTTGGTGTAACGAACATATTGGCGCTGGGCTTAAAACCCCATATTTTGACACTCGTCTCACGTCTACAGGAGATAACACTTGTCCATGGCTGTCTTACCCCGTTTAGCAGTACCGGCAGCATCCCACGCTTACTGCACACCATACTGACTGCCGCACCACATTCCACGTACCGATGTCCTTCCATGTCCTTGCCACGTCCGCATAGCTCCATTTGGTGCATAGTTTGTTTTCTGTTTGTTATCACTGATTCCACGGCAAGCGTTATTACATGTTGCCTCGTGCCGCAGCACCTCGCGCTATGTTTACTTACGGCAGTTACTACACTCCAGCACTACTGATCTCGCCTAAGAGTATTCCGAGTACATACAATTTAGGATATAAGCACCGTGTACCCCACATGATACAGTACCTGATTTTACCCCATTGCACGTACTATAGGTCAGGATTATTGTCTAGCTCTGGATCTACCCAGTAGTGGACATAGTCTTTAAAGTTTCCTTACTGCTCGTTAATACATCATGCTTGTTCTCCATTACTGCTGGCATACCGCCGGACTTTCGACTGTTACTTTGACTGAACTTCCCACAAACTGCTACTTTACCGCTGAAAGTACTGCGGACTTCTTTACTGTTTCTTTGCACCGCTCGCAACCTTACCGCTACCGCTGAGACCACCACTCGACATCGCTTGTTCAACACTATTGTTACTGACCTTATCTCAATGATGGTAGCACCGCTACTCACGACACTAGTTCCAGCGGTATTATCGCTGACTGTGGCAACTTACCGCTGACCATGACACTTGTTTCACAAATAAGTTAGACTCGAACTTGACCATACTAAATAGGCATCCCCCTTTAGGGTCGAACGCTCTTGTTCTTACAAGTGAAGCAGACTAGACGGAGCGCAAGACTAACATACTAGTTTAGGCAGTGGTTTATCTACAGCCCAGGCTAGATTGTATCTTTACATCGGAATAGAGGAACACTAAGCTATTATAGTCCTCATACTATTTGTCAGCTGTAGTAGTGCTTAGTCAGCCATGCACCAGACCAGTTTGATGCATGTAAATGTGTCCAGAATCAGTCTCCTCCATCTCTCTTTTGTAATGTAACTGTTATCATTAGTATTTGCAGAAGTTTCGAGTTTCAGGCTACTTAACACTGCGGCCAATGATAACAAATGCATGTATATGGAATCTGGATGCTGGTGGTTAGTAACATGAATGAATATTCAGAGTTTGGCCCTGATTGACAAAGGCACCTCATCCTAATATATACAAACAATGTCTTTGTACGAATTGTACTAGTAATTACCAGCGCTTGAATCTAGTAGATGGCGACATTACTCGGGAAACCCAAGGCAAAGAGATGATGCATGACCCTCACAGCAATCACGTGGGTCACACCCAGGCTATAATTGCATCCAACATCCCCTACAATATAATATCCACTAACCTACAAACAGACTAGTACTAAGTAATTCCGATTTACCCTGCCATCAATCTTAACACCTGTCCCACATCTTCAGGCATGACTTGAAGACTTCTACTGAGTCATAGTCGCACTTTGGACATCGTTCAACGGCGCAAGGGCCCGGGAGGTAAGGTTGATTTTGTTGACATCCCTGTTATCTTTGTAAACCAGAACTCATCAGTCATTTTGTTTGTGCATATCTGACTTGCATACCACGAGACTATTGATTCAATTAAAGAGTGGTTATAAAAGTGAGAGTGTATGATGGGGGTGAACAGCCAAACTAATATTTGTTGCCTTCAGACCTCTGGACTACCATCTGCACAGTGGTGCATAGGACTTGAAGGCTCATCATCTACATCAGTGTCCTTGGCTGTTTGTAAATGACGGCAAGCCAATTGGCAGCGAGACAAAGTCAGGTGTTGTCTAGCTGCCAACCCGCATGCTAACGGCACTCCAACAGTACTGATGACAGGTGAGCCTTCTTCAGCAGACGAGTTATCATACAGGCTAAACTCCTCGTCTGTGAGCCATCTGATCAACTGCCCACCATCCAGATGATATTCATGCATCATAGACTTTCTTTTGGCAAGTGGGGAATGTAGAATTTTACTGTGCTTGCCACCTAATCCCAACGTCTGCAGCATCTCCACATACATCTCTGTTATGTTGCGGGCACGTTCGATGTCATACAACCTTCCTCGGAGATTAAACAGCTGTGCATGAAGAGAGTCAACTCAGTGCTGTGAGTCTCGCAGCTGCTGGGCCTGTGTTGTGACTTAAATTTGAGTATTGGCGACAATCCCATCCTGCTCGAGTCGTTCCTGATCACGAGCTTGCTGTACAGTGAGGTGATTATTCCACACAAGGCTGATCACTGACACTAATGAAATGCACCTCTTTTGGCATATACAAGTAATCATCATTCAGGGCCACGTGTCCAATTTGCAAACGATCCTGACTTTGTTAACAAACCGGTGAGTAGCTTTTAGTATCAGGTTGACTAAAAAACTGACCTGAGCATGACAGTCAAACTGTACTCATCGTCATTAGCATGATCATTCTCGCTTATCGAGTCCTTGGCACCACAATGATCAAGTAATATGATCTGTTTGATGACTCTACTAGGTCGTCCTTGCAAGTATCTTCCCCTGACAATGATTATGATGGTGAGCAAACCAGACTAGATGTTAGTAACGACGGGGAGCATACCTTTTCACTGTATGACCCACTTCAAGTACTTGCAGTTTCTCCGAGTCCTTTTCTAGGTCAGAAACTTTCTGTTTCTGTTGAGCATCCCCAAACATTGTTGTCACTGCTATGGATGATGCTCCAGGATGCGGGCTATCTTGCATCTGAACCTTATGAGCTTCAACAACAAGAAAGGGAGGAAAGGATAAAACGAGGCTAAGGTAGATCGACTTCCTGCACAAGCTCCAGCTATTATATTTAAAATTTATTTCTACCATGACAAACACCAGAGCTATGACACAATGATATTGACACTTTCCATTAAGAGCGTGCACTGTAAGTGCTCTGTGATTCAGAAGATGAAAGTAATCTGTTAGTATGTTTCTACTATACTTGACAAAAGGGACTATTCCCGATTTTCAACGTCAGTGGGAAGAGGATTTTGTCACCTATGCCCTGATGTGTGGGAATAATTATGCTTTCAAAAAATTGTACAATTGATGAATGGCAATAGTGATGTCATTGGAGTCAGGAACTGGGGCTTCCCAGCATGACTACAGTCGGTAGTGATTCAGCCGACTAAGAAGAAACATTGGCATTACATACTACAAGCAATGCATGATATGCTTAGTTAGCCTAGATTACATTGTACATCAGATAAGTACCATTGATCAAGCTTTTCAGTACATGCCAGACATCATTCGATCAAAGATCAACTTTTGATCACCAACCAAAGCAGAAGTATATTCCATATACCGATTATACACCACCTCAACTCCGTTAATCAGGAAGTCATTGGCAGCTGCATTGACCCAGCCTGCATGTGGGAGTCTCTGTAGTTCCCCACAACATATTGCTGCTGAGAAGGCGAAGGCATGTTCAAACCGAGTTTTCCAGTTACCTGTTTCCACGCAAAGATAATCCGAGTATTTCTTGTCTACCAGGACATATTCCAATAGGGCAGTGACTGAAGGGTGCGCCAATGGCACCTGGAATGATCCGATGTGACCGCCATTCTCCACAGGCACCTGAAATTGATCATAAAATGTCAGGGAAACATGAGTGTTATAGTAGTTTACTTACCTGGATAGGTACATCAAAAGATGAGGCGTTCTCCACCAGATTGTCAACCCTAGCATCTTGTGACGCTTGCATGTCCGCTGCATTGGTCATCAACAATTCAGCCAAAGATTGGTTTAATGAGAGCACAACGATCCGAGCTGCTTTTTGAAATTCAGAGTGAATATTCTTCACAGCTCCCTTCAGCCTGCTGACGAAAGTTTGACCCTCCTGCGTCGTTTTCCATCTCTTGAGGTTGTCTGTTTCTTTGCTGATATGTCGCACAACAAGAAATTGGTAGAGAGTAGTTACCATCAGGACCTATCGCAGCGTCAAGTGCTGCATTCACCATCGTAGCAATTTCCTCCGAGGGCCGGAACAAGCCGATCTCAAAGCTTCTCCATACCATGTCTTTATAAGCCAAATTATTCAGGTTCTTGATTACATCCTATAATACCATGATGGGCTCTGTGTCGGACGCTATGCACTTTCCAGTGGGGCGTGCACACTTTGTATCACCAAAAACAGTGAACCTTTGGCTATCACGCTTATGACTCGTCCAGATCCTCTTCACGTGGCCCAAATTTTCAGTTACATTCACCTGAAAAGAGTCAATGGGGGAATCCAAGCTATGGGTGTTGGACAAGGAAAATGAGAGTGAAAATGCTGAGAGTCAAATGATGGCGGTGCCTGCCACTGTGGCTGTGAGGGGGGAGCCCCAAGTTCGAGCCTCCATATTGTGCAGGCACTGGCTGTGGTACAGATGCTTGCCACCAAGGCAGTGAGGGGGGGTTCAACCCTGAGTCTGAGTCTCCGAATTGTGGGGGAACTGACTGCCACTGCGGCAATGATGGGGGGATTTGCCCTGAGTTCAAAGATACTCCAAGTTGGGTCGGCACCAGCTGTGGGACATGATGTGCTTGCAACTGCGACAGTGAGGAAGGGATTAGCCCTGAGTTCGAGCTTTCAAATGGTGCTGTCACTGGCTGCCACTGCGACAGTGATGGGGTGCTTAGCCCTGAGTTCGGGCTTCCAGGTTGCGCCAACATGGATGCCTCAGAATTGAAGCCTGGGTGACTGCTGCCATGGGCAAGTGTCTGCCATTGCGGCAACGAATAGTTGCCATGATGAAGCCCTGAATTTAAATTGAAAGAGTCCCGCTCAAGCACTCAAAAACTTACCTTGGCCAGTCCGGGTCTGAGGGTCACTGCCACTGCTGCTTCTGTTTGGCATGGTTATCAGGTCAATCTCAGGCTGCAGTGGCTGTGGTTGTATTCTGTGGCTCGAAGTTGGGTGATCAAACCAAGGCTGGTCACCGAATTGTGTTTGTCATGCCTGTGAGTCTGCCATTCTATGCTTGAGTCGATGTGACCAGTGAGACAGTTTGACACGATGGTGAAGTCAAAGAAATATTAGTACTACTATATGGTAATATCGCAGATTGAAACTCAATTTGTCCAAGTCACTGCCACCAGTAGAGGGTTAAGTTCTGATAGGTTGGTCTGAGTCGTCTGAGTTGTTCATCATGATTTCTGGCTGATGCCGGGTATTCACTGAGTTAGTACTAGTAAAAGACTCAATGTTTGATTTTCACTTACCTCATCTAACCACCTGTTAACCCCAGCAACACGATGTGGCCAGACTGGGCAGGAAGTGCTGCGTGATTGAAATTGAAGACGTGGCAGGGTCACTGTCTTCCAATCAGTGACTAAAGTAATCTCCATTACCTTGAGGTAGTACTAGTATTACTAGGTTTTTGGGGCTTCGATTCAATCATAGCTCGACTTGAATAGCCCCGAATACTACCACCAGTTCTAGATGGTGACCAGACTCTTGGGGGTGACCCGAATCGATTTTATTGGAAGACACCAGTTTAAGTCATCTGGTTCAAATGGGACAGTTCTAGCTGTCACACACAAACACCACTTTGAATTGATTTTGCTTTGCCTCATGCACAACTCGTGCATGCGATCATGACTCGTTGCTCAAGATGTCATGGTGGGATCCGAGTATCGAAGATACTAAAACAAGACATGTTCACAAATAATGATTGTAGTACAACACCTAGTATGATACAGTGAAGTTCGAATCAAGAAACAGATCCCAAGAAAGATGATGACTCGAACTTGAATATGGTGAAGCCAGTGACGTAGCTTACATGTGTATAGATATCCTTCATAAGGACTCATCCACATCTAGAGGTGCACCAACACTGCCATCATTGGGGTGTGATAGTAGTGGATCTGAGACACAAAATCATTGTGTGATCACATGTTGAGGAGGTGAAATGGGAGGGCGGCCGCTGTTTCTGCATTGGGAATGTCTCCACAGCATTGTATTCTGCTAAATGGATCTCCTGTATAGATAAATTGTTATTGTAGCAAAAAGCAGGAAGACTAACCTCTATACCAGGATCATGATCCTGTTCATCCTGCTGGACAGATTATGAGTTCCAATCCAAGGACAGAGACCTATGAATACCACAATCCCAGTAGAACAGGCCTGGGAAGCAAACTCGGACATGACTGTGACATCCTACCATGACACACATATCACATTGGGATAACGTTGTGACTAAGCACGAGAATTTTGCTTCCATATAATGCGAATCTACAGCGAACAAAAAAGGTGTGAGTTCTTCAGATAGTTTCAGATTGGAGTTCTTTGGTTCTCGCTGGTGCTTCATTTTCCTTTTGTTGACATTGAATGTGCAAACCCTTGTTCAACAATGTCCGCCCATTTGCATTAATGCACGAGGCTCAATCTCACCATAAAACTGATCAACACATGTACACCAAAAGTGGAGCTGACATATGTTACTCTTGTAAGCAAAATGGAATATTCCAGCGGAGACTTTCCTCGATACCTCCAAGTACTGCATCACACCAGTTAACAGTAATTATTCTTTCTCAATTGCCTAAGTACCACATCACACCAATTAATGATAATTGTCCTTTCTAAGTTGCCTAAGTACTGCATCAAGCCAGTTAATGGTAACCCTTCTCTCTAAGCTGCCTAAGTACTGCATCATGCCAGTTAATGGATACCAACCCCTGAGATTTCCCATACCATCTCAACCCTTTTAGTAAATTGTAAATTGCTTGGAAAAACTGCAACTGTCATATACCATACTTCTGATCTCAGATCCGATCAGATCTGATTGATCCTACTTCCGTCCGGTCCACAGATCCTGTCCAGATCACCCATCCGAAAGCCCCTACTTCTCGCACTCTAACTCCCTTGTGGATATCTGCATCTACCTCCTTTCAGCATTACTCCTGTCTCCAGTATTCTGGCTGTGTATATTTCCTTCCTGCTTATTGATCCGTTACCTGTGTCTCATTTCTGACTCATGCTTACTGATCCACTGTGCATTAACTAATAGACTTCCATTATACATCGTACATAGCCCTCGGTCCCAGACTCAGTGATTATCCATGCTAGTTACTTACAGTATATAAACCACTTGTAAATCTCCATAGAACTTTAGTTCAAAAATATCATCTTAGATTCTGCTCAATCTATTCCTCTGGACTTGAGTTACTTCCAACTCTGGTCATCTTCCGAGACTTAGGATTGATTCCTATAAGTCTGCATCTCCAACTCTACCTTCAGGTAGTCTACCTCTGTTAGTTTCTAGTTAAGGACTTGTTCTGAGACTAGTCTTATTCCTTGTATCATCTCCACATTCCAGATAACCTTCAGATGTCTGGATCTGTCACGCGACCACTTCCGGATCTTCGGGTGTATACCTACCCCCTGAAATAAGGGGCATTACTCAGGAAAGGGGCACAATGTACAAACTGAGGCCAAAGCCCTTTGGATCTCTTACCCTTTGAGTATGGTCTTAACAGCAACTCTGTTTCTGCAACCCCCCAATCAACACCACATTATCAACTGTTGGTAATTGTTTGAACCATTGACCGTGGAAGGACTGTGAAACCTGGTGAATTTCCTACCAATCACATCCTTGTAAGACAACAGTGTAAAGATACAACCTATCCTGGGCTGTAGATAAACTACCTCCTAAGTTAGTATGCGAGTCTTGCGCTCCGTCTAGTCTGCTTCATGTGTGGAAACAAGAGCATTCGACCCTACAGGGGGATGCCTATTAGTATGGTCAAGTTCAAGTCAAACTTATGTGCAAATGAAGCATCATGGTCAGCGGTAAGTTGCCGTGGTCAGCAATGATGCCGCCGGAACTAGCGTCGTATGTAGCAGTGCTACTGTGGTTGAGATATAGTCAGTAACAGTTGTGTCGAGCAAGTGATGATATCAGCAGTAGCGGTAAGGTTGTGAGCGGTGCAAAGAAACAGTAAAGAAGGCCGCAGTACTTTCAGCGGTAAAGTAGCAGTGCGTGAGAAGTTCAGTCAAAATAACAGTCAAAAGTCCAGCAGTATGCCAGTGGTAATGTAGAACGAGCATGATTGATTAGCGAGCAATAAGGAAACTTTGAAGACTAAGTCTACTACTGGGTAGTTCCAGAGCTAGACAATAATCCTGACCTATAGTACGTGCAATGGGGTAAAATCAGGTACTGTATCGTGCGGGGTATGCAGTGCTTATATCCTAAATTGTATGTATTCAGAATACTCTAGGCAAGATCAGTAGCGCTCGAGTGTAGTAACCGCCATATGTAAACATAGCGCGAGGTGCTGCGGCATGAGGCAACATGTAATAAGACTTGCCATGAAATCAGTGATAACAAACATAAAACAAACGATGCACCAAATGGAGCTATGCGGACACAGCAAGGACATGGGAGGACATCGGTACGTGGAACAAGGTGCGGCAGTCGGTACAGTGTGCGGTAAGCATGGGATGCTGCCGGTAATGCTAAAGGGGTAAGATGGCCATGGACAAGTGGTAACTCCTATAGACGTGAGACGAGTGTCAAATGATAGGGTTTTAAGCCCAGCACCAATATGTTCATTACAATGGGTCAGTGCCTGAGCAGCTGACAGTGTCCACATAAGGTGGAGCCGTGTGTAGTGCATGTATCGGCAGCTGGTATGAGCAGATCCCCAATGGTACTAGTTGAAGAAACAAAACAGATGAGTTCAGAATTTTGGTTTTGGTGATCACATGACATTTCAAAGTCAGTTGGCAAATACCAGTAATGCAAAGGGACGTGACTATGTGTTTTTCATAGCTGAATACTACATTTTTATAATCATATACTACTATGTCAGCCCAGTCTAATCTACTACTGTCATCATTGCCCATAGACGTTGCTCGCTCTCCACGTCCAGTAGCTCATTGTCAGCTAGTGACTCCTCAATTTCAATTGAGTCTACACATGGGCCCTCCACTTTACCGATACCCGAAGGACCAAAATCAAAGAGATTGCTACAAAAATGCAAGTGCGGATCATCAGATGGTTATACCAAAGAGAAGAAATCTCACAAACAAACAAAGTAAGTTATATTCACCTTATCAGCACACATAGTATTGGAATACAACCCCCCATCTTAGGAAACAAAAGCACAGAGACTCAGACCCAGATGACTCCGACAAGCCCAAAAAGTAAGTACATAAAACAAATTATGCTCACTTCTTGACTTCATTCTTTACAGGAAAGGGATGACCCTGTGAGAACAATGTTTGCAAGCTGCACATTGGATTCCACAGGGTGTAGACATGTTCTGCAAGCTAGCTGACATCTTTCGAATAGCTCCCCTGGTCGAGCAACATGATGCAGTGGAAACCTCCAACTATGTGGAGGATGAACAACTGAAGAATCACTGTGAAGCAATCTTATCAAACATGTAAGTATAGTGCATGATCATGATTTATTTTACTGACAATACCTCTCTAGCCCAAAGGACATAGAAGAGCAGACAATGCATGTCTACAAGAAGATCACAGCTACTGCCCCTTACTTACAAACCTTGGTGAATTGCAACAAGAAGAGGCGGCGAGAACTTGAGGGGCTTCTTGCTGAGGTGAGTATTATAGCTGCATATATGCACTTGTTGGTGTGCTAATGTCATTTACAGATGCAAGTGATTATTGGACAAGTTCATTCAGAGGATGCTAGCCATCTGAAACCAGTCATTGGGCAGTACAAGGCATATAACCCTGACAACAAAGATCTAGATCCTCCCGTTTGTGCTAATGGCAACCAATGGTCATGTGTGAGGATGGGTATCGATCACCCACAGCTTGCCAGGATGCTCTGCACTGTGAAGCACCTGGGTGAATATTTGTGGGTGTCATATACCAAACATTCAGGTCCAATCTGGACACCCAATCCAGACATCCAATCCACCCATCCAGACATCCAATCCATACCCATCCTATCCAATCCACATATCTGATCCATCCGAATTCCAGATCTCTGGACCTTCGGATCTCGTCTGTGCTCATATCCAAAACTATTCCTGTGCACCTGTGCATTACCCCTATTTTAGACTATACCTGTGTTTCTGGCTTTCAGGTATCTCTGTGCTTCCGGCTCTCAGGGATCTCTGCCTCCATCTTGATTTTCATACAAGTTTCATCTCCAAGTTCACAGCCTTATGTTCCACTGTACTTACTCATGTGTTTCTGTATTCTTCAGACATAGCCTCAGACTATCCTTACTTACCTTCTGGCATGCTACCTACAGTATATAAACTTGTTGTACAACTCCTGCAGACCTCAGTCTGATCATTGCTTTCCTACTTCTGTATATTCCTTTGATTACTCTGTATCCTGTTATCATGTCTATATAACTCTGTTTCCATTCTTGCACTTGGGCTCTGGCCCTTGTAAGCTTCTGACTCAGGCCTATGGGATTATTCCCTAGGCCAAAGCTTTAATCCTATGTCCTATAACCTTTTTGGACTTCATCTGTTTTCTATCTATCATCCATTTCACCTCCGGCTCTACCTTGGGTAGTCTTATCCTGTCTGTTTCTATTCCGGACCTTGTCCAGAGTAGCCTATACTATCTCTACACCATATCCGGACCTACTCCTCTCTAGTAGTCAATACTTCCCTTAAGATCCACAGAGCTACACTCATCCAATCATCTGCCCCTCTGCCACTCTTCTGCTCTTCTGCTCTTCTGCTCTTCCGCTCCTCCGCTCTTTCGCTCTTCCGCTCTTCCGCTCTTCTGCTCTTCTGCTCTTCTGCTCTTCTGCTCTTCTGCTCTTCTGCTCTTCTGCTCTTCTGCTCTTCCACTCTTCCGCTCTTTTGCTCTTACGCTCTTCCGCTCCTCCGAGCTCTGGACCTTTGAACCTCTGGTCCTCCGGATCTATTCTATCCTATCCTCCGACATCTTTGGATCATCTTTCCCTCTGGAGCTTTGCTCCTATCCTGCCCTGGACTTTGTCCAGTGGTCTGTTTTTCATCCATTCTACTTGGGACTTGTTCTTACCATTACTCCCTACCCTCTGGAAATAGTTCTGGCATGTTCCCATGCTCATCCAGAAGTCCTTTGGAGCTCTATCAAGCTATCCTGTCTTAAGAGTTTATCCGGACTCCATCTGGACTTCACCAGAACTTCCCCTTGGACTTCATCCAAAATTAAGGACATAACTTTCCGACCCTCCAGTACAACCCCATGTAAACCCAGGACTTCTTATTAGCCCCCAGTTTTGCATGGTTGTAACAGTGGGATCCTACAGCATAAGTACTTCCCATCATCACTTAGAGTTACTGATGGCTGTGATTAGAACATGCCAGAAGTTACAAGATGGAGGTATTAAGATGCATGTGTTGGTCTGGCCAGCCATGGTATACTCTGGTAAGGTCCCTGGGGAATATTTCAACCCTCAGCATATGCAGAATGGGCTATTTGAAGGATACCTTCTCGAGCATGTGAGTGATTTTTTTAGACTGATTGATTTTTGAGCATTCATCACACTTGTGTCTCTCAGGTGATGAAGCATATCTTTACAGGACCATCCTCTGCTCTTTGTGCAGACAGTGAATCTGTTGGGACACATCCATGTAATGTGCATCTCCACAATATGATGGAGGTAGAAGCAGAGAATATTGCATATGGTGTGATTCAGGTACGTTTCTCAATATGATACGCTTACAGTTTACATTTTCACTAATACTCAATGTCCTTATACAGAGCCATTTTGCCATTGGTTCATGCAACAAGTGGAAGGAAGATGATGGAAATTACAACTACCAAAGTGCTTATTATCAGGTCATTTCAACTATTTGTGACACCTCAGACCCTGATTGGGCAAAGGCATTACATGAACATTGGAACTTGTATGTATTGGTATTTATTGCAAGTTGTAACTGACCAATTCAATTAATAGTAAATTGTTTAAAAAGAAGCTCGGGCTTCACACCTCCTCTATCAACATGACCGATGATGGTGATGACAATGACAACAACAACTTAGCTGTCATGAGGAGGCAGTATGAGCAAAGGCTCACAGAAGAGGCTGGTGCTGTGCAGGCAATACCTCCAACTCCTGCGCCCACTCCACCAAAAAGCCCATCAGTCACTATTGCATTTGAAGACAGCACAAACTCTACTTTCAATCAACAACTGCCAGCAGAAATGAGTATCCAAGTTATCTCACCTGTCAGTTTAGATCCAAAGCCCAAGGAATCTGCAAGCTTTAAGACTCCTGAGCTATCATTCAAGAAACCAGCAGCCAATGACCTTAGCAGTGAGGTAGACAAACTGGAAGATTCCCCCCACCGAAGTCAAAATCAAAGAGAGGTCATGGCTGCAAGACTGTTTTGAGGCCACAAAAGAAGAAGGCCAAAGCAGCTCCACACAAGAGAAAATGAGTTGCTACTCATTCACTGTATGTCCAATCATGCTTTGCTTACTCTATACTGATTGACATGATTCTCAAATTTTAGCTCACCTCGCATGTCATCCCATATCACACCATCACAATTTGTCCAACTCATTACCATACACTTGCTGAATCTTCAATTTCCTTTCACAATGCTTTCAAATATCCTGGCACCAGTGTTTTTGATCAATAGTTGTACTACCAGGATTCTTCTGTTTTACCCCACCACGCACTTGACAGTACCATCAGGACTCATCATGATACTTGTAGCTAATACTGTGTATTATGATAGCAATTTGACCCCTGTTTAGCATGACATATCAGTAAAATAACAATAACTTACTAGCAGCTGAAGGAGATCCATCAGTCAAGCAGCACATTAGCAAAAAAAATGAATTTAGGTATGATCAGTGTCACAACCCACAAATGAATTAATACAAGGGCAGAGACTAGGACTCAAACTAGAAGTTATCACAAGAGGAAGAGGAGCAAGGACATCTTGGATTGCTACTATGTAGATACAAGAGGTTTGAACTAAAGAACTACTACAGCGAAACTAGCTAACTATATACACATATTGAAACTGAGATATAAACTGAGTCTGAAACTACTAGCCAATCATAAAATAGATGTGAGAATCATATGATGTGATAATTGTGACATAGTGATGACATCATAGTTCTAGAAGGTTCTAAGATCACGTGATACTATCTTATCTTATCTTATCTTATATGATAGCATCATAGAAGATCTCTTCATCTTCATCAGGAAGTTCCATTATAGAAGTGTATATAGGGATTTTGATAGGTTTAGGGTTTGTCTTAGCGCTGGGTTTAGACACTTTTGGGAAATTGAGGAAAGAATGGAATTCGTGACAATCAGCTAAACGGACCCTGTGGCCTGATAGTATACCTGCCAGCCTTCTAAGCACCTTTTCCCTTTCGGGAAGGCTGATGCAAGCAAGTTATGCTGCAACTGCTGTGAGTCACAGTCTGCTAGTCAGAGGACACTCCATGCAATGCAGTATGTAGTGCACTTGAATTTTAGGATACCTTGTTTGATGTGTTTTATTCAGTAATTCACTCCATTTCTGTCATGTCACATCAAGCAAATTTTGTTCACCACAATCCACTCCTGCAGATCAATATCTCAAATTCTCTGAGTCAGGATTGTCATACTCATCCAGAGCTGAAGTGGAGAATATATTTGCACTGGCTGAAGGTGATGAAGGTGAGCTGTTGATTGCAATTGCAAAGTAAGTTTTGCTCTGACAAACTGGCCATGCAAACCACTCACTTGTTGTTACGAACTGGGGTGGCGTCACCAGCAACAGTGAAAAGACACAGGCGGTCTGCTGGGAAGTTCTACAATGTCCAAAAGAGGACAAGGTGAAAGTACAAGGAACATTTTCCGAGTACTATCAAGGGTTCGGCCTCTAAGACAAGTCTAAGAGGTTCTGAGAGAATAGAGACTAAGGCTAAGGAGTGCTTAGACTCAGAGACGATTCAATGACGACTTAGGTTGGAGACCTAAGTGAAGGATATTCCAGGTAAAACCCAGTAAGATTAAAGTAAAGTATCAAGTGTAATACATCGTGCTTAAATAGGTCAATATATGTGCACGGACCAAGAGAGACGTGAGAATGTAAGTGTGTATCCAGAGAAGGAAGGCAACTATAGTACAGATGCGTTGAGCATATGAGTCAGAGTCACGTTATGTAATATACAAATGAAGGAGACAATGAAGAAATGAATAGGGGCACGTACAATTGTAACACTTGTGAATCTCGCTGCTCAAGGTTATATGCTATATATTCAATTTCTTTTACCATATAAGCTGCTACATCTGAACCTTATACCCCTGGCCCCTCTTTACACACCCCTGCACCTAGTCCCGAATTCATGCCAATTATGGTCCCACTATTTTGAAGAGCTTGATCCTGACCACCGCAGAGAGAACAGTGATTTTGAAGAGTCTCAGGAGTGTATCCTGATGGTAGTTGTCTGAAGTGGCAACCTTGTGGGACAGGCATGTCATCCCTGTATTTTGCATTGGGCGAGCTAACAAGGGCTGCACAGGCTGTACATCCTAACCCATTCAATGATACATCTGGCATATCACAGCCTCTGATGCATGCGTTTTGCTTGTCTGGCCATGAAGCTATGCTCCATTCATTGATTTGATTCCAGTGTTCAGCGATGAACTTCTACAGCACAGAGTTTGGTTCATACCCATCTGGATCATATCAAGTGGTTGTGGTGGATGAGATGCCTACTCAGTGCTTTGACAACTCGACGCTTTCCATAATTACCATGGATCCTCATGGTGAGGACTCAGAGCAGGTAGTTGAGACCCGACAAGCACTTAGTCATGCCCTGGCCTGTCAGTGGATGGGAATCAACATCCAGCCAGATGGATGCCAATTTTGAATGGATCGCTACCATTGCTTTTGAACAGCCCGATTTCATGTGGGTGTTGCAGTTGCAGCAAGATCACGATGTTGTTGCACAGCTGAAAGTGAGTTATTTGTTGATAATTCATTGTCCCAGCTTGAACTCTCATAGGCTCTTGCAAAGCAATCCACAGCCATCATTTCGAGTACATTCACCAAGACAGTACTTGTCTCTAATTACTACTATGGCATACAGTGTGAGGCTGCGATAGCCCTGGTGTATGTCAGTATTCTTAGATTTGTTATCCTTTGAAGGTCATCTCTGATGTGAAAACATCAGTGCGCCATTCAGAAACTGGATTTCTTGGGACTATTTTATCTGTTCAAGTTGTTCCTTCACTACTGCTATGACCTGGAAGACCTCAACCAAGATTTATTTGCCCATATTTGCATCCAAAAACCTAATGACTTTTCTGACCTAGCGGAATACTTCATTCAAAAGGTGTGTCCCCAAGTGCTATCTCTATCTCACAAATCATGAATCTTTAGAGCCTCATTCACGCAATATCTCAAGTGCCATTTGAGAATGGCAAGACACCTTCAGTGGTTCATCAGTTCCTTGTTGATCAGTTTCGTTACAACAACAACACAGCCAATCTGGTTAGTATGATTTATTACAAATAGTTACTGAATTCAATGCTCTTTAGTACTCAGATGCATTTTATATATGTGTCATATACCATACTTCTGATAATCAGATCTGATTGATCCTACTTCTGTCCGGTCCACAGATCCTGTCTGGATCACCCATCTGAAAGTCCCTCTCTCTCACACTCTAACTCCCTTGTGGACATCTGCATCTACCTCCTTTCAGCAATCCTCCTGTCTCCAGTATTCCAGCTGTGTATACTTCCTTCCGCTTATTGATCCGTTACCTGTGTCTCATTTCCGACTCATGCTTACTGATCTGCTGTGCATTAACTAATAGACTTCCATTATACATTGTACATAGCCCTCGGTCCCAGACTTGCTGATTATCCATGCTAGTTACTTCCAGTATATAAATCACTTGTAAATCTCCATAGAACCTTAGTTCGAATATCATCTTAGATTCTGCTCATTCTTTCCTCCAGGCTTGAGTTACTTTCTGCTCTAGTCATCTTCCGAGACTTGGGATTGATTTCTTTAGTCTATATCTCCGACTCTATCTTCGGATAGTCTACCTCTGTTAGTTTCTAGTTAGGAACTCATTCCGAGACTAGCCTTAATCCTCATTCCATCTCTACGCTCCAGATAACCTTTGGATGTCCGGATCTGTCATGCAACTCCTTCTGGATCTTCGGACATATACCTACCCTCTGAAATAATAAGGGGCATTACTCGGGAAAGGGGCACAGTGCACGAACTGAGGCCAAAGCCCTTCGGATCTTTCACCCTTGAGTACAGTCTTAACAGTCCATGCCCTTGCTGTCTTGTTAAGAAGACAGATATTCATATGATGGGAATGATACTAGACATGAGGTGTCGGGTTGCGCAGGAGTGAACTGATAGCCTGCAATCTTGACAGTGAGTGGAAGAGGCTCAGAAATTGATCTTTGAACTTGGAGCTCCAGTAAATGGCAGTCGTGTTAAAGCAATTCTTAATGAAGAGTCATATGTGCCAATTCATGTAAGTGCTACTATATACCTACCTCAATGTTCACACTGACTGATGTTTATTGTCAGAACATGTTTTCTGCACAATTAGCGGACCACAATGTTAACCTATTTTTACTGTTTGTAGTTGATCAACTGCATGAGTTCGAGATTGGTGCTTGGAAAGCACTTTTCACACACCTCAAGTGAATCTTGCATGCAGCTGGAGGAAATGCAGTGCAGAAGCTGAATGAACGGTAAGTCTTCTTTTTTTTTAATGTGGAGCATCGGCAAAGCTTTACGGGAGCATTTGTATTTAATGGCTTGAACTCAGAGTTGTGTTTGACTTCCTTTAAGAGATGTCCTCTGAGTCAAGGCGCTAGCCTACTTGCAGATTCCATGTGCTAATACTCTTTCTAGATACAGAGAAGTCCCTACATTTGGTAGAGGAACAATTCACCATTTGCACCATAATGCTTCAGCCATGACAAAATTGGCCACCCGAGACTTTGAAGACCTTCTGCAGGTCAGTACTAGCTATACCATTGATATCATGTACAGTTGACTATGCCATAATGTGTATGCCCTTAGTGTATATTTTAAATACTGCATTGAGTTTTCAATGGTCCCACTGTGGGACAGTGAGAAAATCAATGCATAATGTATATTGTATAATGTATTGACCTTGCATGCCTATTATACATTATCAGATGGCACTTTTGGTGGTGGGGACCATTGTCAGTGCCAGCTATTGTCCGCACATCATATGAAAACCCCATGTATGACATCGTGCCAACCAAGAAATCCACAAATCACATTTCCATAATGACTGCTGACATGCTGTATTTTCCTGATACTTGTCATATACCATACTTCTGATCCCAGATCCGACCATATCCAATCAGATCCAATCAATTCTATTTCCGTCCAGTCCACAGATCCTGTCCGGATCACCCATCCGAATGTGCCCACTTCTCGCACTCTAACTCCCTTGTGTATATCTGCGTCTATCTCCTTTCATCATTCCTCCTGTTTCTGGTATCCTGGCTGTGTATACTTCTGTCCTGTGTCACTGATCCATTACCTGTGTTTCATTTCTGATTCGTGCTTACTGATCCGCTGTGCATTAACTAATAGACTTCCGTTACACTTCATACATAGCCCTCAGTCCTGGACTCGTTGATTATCTGTATTAGATACTTACAGTATATAAACCACTTGTAGATCTCCGTAGAACCTTAGTTCAAATATCATCTTAGATTCTGCTCATTCTGCTTCCTCCGGACTTAAGTCACTTTCCGCTCTAAGTCATCTTCCGAGACTTGGGATTGATTCCTTTAGTCTATATCTCTGACTCTATCTTCGGATAGTCTACCTCTGTTAGTTTCTAGTTAGGAACTTGTTCCGAAGCTAGCCTTAATCCTCATTCCATCCCTATGCTCCGGATAACCTTCAGACGTATCATATCCGATACCTATGGACATCCGGATCCATCACACAACTCCTTCCGGATCTTCAGACGTATACCTACTCCCTGAAATAAGAGGCATTACTTGGGAAAGGGGCACAGTGCACAAACTGAGGCCAAAGCCCTTCTGATCTTTCACCCTTTGAGTACAGTCTTAACAATACTGCTACTATCATACTTGGTCAATTGGTTTGCAAGTTCTACAAGATTACATGCAGTCACTACTATACAACTGAACTCCCTGACGAGTATGCAGCACGAGGATGCTGAGAGGCTGCATTAGCAGCAAAACAAAATGAGGTGTCCATCACTTTGGGGAAGAGAAAGGCTGGACCATGGTACAAGTCCCTCAATCTCTCAACATATAAATTTCACGCACTGGGAGATTATGCTAACACAATTAGGCAAAGGGGCACAACAGATAATTATTCTACGCAGCCGGTATGTTTCATATCGACTACCATACTAGTATTATTAACTTATATGATTTCTCAGGGTGAACTTGAACATTGACACAATGGTACCCAAGGACATTGAAGAACAAGACAACTATGGTAGCAACATGATGCACCTGGAAGTTTGTGAACAACTCCTTGCAAAGGTGGGCCACCAATGTCAGAATACCCTGGTGTCCTCAACACCGTGCCAACGTACATCACCCTCCACACACTATCTGTTGGAATTGAGCAAGTACGCCCGCAGCCGTGGCATTTCATTATCCGCATCTTCTGATTGGTTCAACCCAACGACTCATATGTTTCATTGTTCGGTCTTGTTATTTATCTCGTTCTTGTACCTACTGAATCCTTTGTATGCTATGGCCAGCGCCTTTATCCCATTGTTCCTAGTTTCACTCACTTACAAGATCACTCGAACTATTTAGCCTCTGCCTTTTCAACTTGTTACCTCAGACGTTTGCCTTTGCATGCACAATCTAAGGTAAGATACTTAGTTCTTCACTTATGATTCACCTTTACTCATGTTGTGCAGAGAGTCTGTCTATTACAGGTGAATACATAGATGTTTGCCTGCACGTGCACGATCTGAGAGAGTCTGTCTATTACAGACCCATGCCAATTGTACTAATCCTTCACTATCACATATCAAAGTATCCAAAATGCTCCCATGATATGTTCACATGGCTTTGTGAGCATGACTCGGATGACCCAGCAATCAAGGCAAGTATAATCTTGCAATGTATTTTCACAACCACTAACTTCATGGCCTTGTAGGACTTCATTCCATGCCTTAAGGATCACTTGCTGGCATAACTCCATGGCATGGAATACTCTGGTGATGAGCACAATTTCTCTGATGAGGACAGGAATCAGGTGACCATCATTGATAATCAACTCCATGAGCACAGTGTACTGTGAATCAACTACACGACTTATGATTTGCAAAGAGAGCAGGACTCAATTAATCCTCAAATACATGCAGACGTACTGATGCTCTCACATGAGGATGATAATGACCGACATCCTTACTGTATGCACATGTCATCAAGATTTTCAATCTTGTGTTTGGTATCATGGCCAGGGTGCCACTGTACAGGCACCAATTCATATGAATGTGCTTTTTGTTCGTTGGTTTGGGCGTGACATTGGATTCAAAGCTGGGTGGTCAGCCAAATGACTCTACTGTATCGGCTTTTTTAAGCACAATGACCCTGAAGGCTTTGGTTTCATAGACCCTGACCAAATAATTTGGGGTGTACATCTGATTCCTGGATTTGCACACAGACACACAGACAATCAATTTGGGCCTTCATTTGGATGTGCCACAGAAGATAGCAATACTGACTTTAGGTATTTCCATGTGAATCAGTATGTGTTCTCTATAAATTGACATCACTTTGCTAACCTGTCTACCTAGTTTTGTCAACAGCAACATGTTCATGCGCTTCCGAGGAGGTGGTGTTGGTCACAAAGTAACACAAGAGTGGGACACATTTTTTACAGAATGATGGCACCACGCCATTGCATGAAGAAGAAGTCATTCAGCTTGAAGAGTTGCAAAAGGCCGACATGGTGGATGAAGCCATGGATGATGATGACAGTGATGGGACTGCACCTGAAGAGAACCTGAAAGATGAGGAGAATGAAATTTGGGTTGATGAGGAGCTAGATGATGGTTGTCTTGCATGTGAGGGATATGGTGCCTTGTAAACTAGTGAGGATTACTATCTCTGCTTTTCCTTGCTGGCCATCTATTGAGTAACCAGCCTGACATTAGCTAGCTCCAGGCATATCAGGCATCAGTCAGACTGCAGGCAATATATCATAGTATATCATTTGAATTTCATTATTACAACTACCTTAGCATGTACTAGTCAGCCTGAACATTCTGTCTATTGTATGACTCAGCCTGATTGTAAATATATTTTGTCATCTGTGCTTGCCATATGTGAGCTAGACAACCACGGGAGCAGAATCCTAATCAGGCAGCAACAGGATTTTGGACTTTTGGTGATGATGCAGGGCACTATATCTATTGATGCAGGACGTCTCAGGAGGTCAAATAAAGACAGGAATCTCTTCAAATATGTTCCTAAACATGTTTTAAATGTCCTAGATCACACACCTATCAAAAGGACAAAAATGCGAAAGTGTTCTGTTGTGCCCCAGGTTATGCTGAAAGAGGCCTGGAGGAGGAGCAGGCACACAAATAAACAAAAAAGCGGTCTATTATATTATATTATACACATATATGCCAAACTAGTACTTATATATGAAGAGAAGCCCATTGTGGTGTGGTGGTGAAGCTGCAGTGAGGTAGTAGGCTGTGAGAATAATTGATATTGTGGAGATTTCCAAAAACGGGCGATGTTTTTGGTGTTGTGGCGTAATTCCCACAGTAGGTGGCCAAAAAAGCGACAATTGGACTATTGTGGGAATGTCCTGACAGGATCCTCCACTGATATATCAGCCCTATGCACCACAGTCAACTATGCACCACAGTAATACGATTACAACTATAGGTGTTTGATGTATCATTCTTACAGTATGGCCTGGTTTTTGAAAGTTCAGCGTTGCTGTGACTGTAAGAATCAGACATGGCAGGCTTGAAAATTTAAATTCTCAAATGTCACAACTAAACTGCACTCATCCATACAAGACATAATTTTTCAGTCTTCACCATTGCGCAAGGGCATCCCACCTATGCGAGTGGGAACCTTGATGGTTTGCTTCGACAATCATGATCTAGGATTCATTTTAGCTCGTGTCATATCTTTCATCTATAGATTCAGGTAACACATAATTTTTCAGTTTTTACCATCACACAAGGGCATCACACCCATGCGAGTGGGAAGCCTTGATGGTGTGTTTCAATAACCATGATCTGGAATTCATTCTATTGGCTCGTGTCATATCTTTTGTCCATAGACCAGTGTATATATCAAACAGCGCATTGAGGCTAAGCTAGCGTGGCTGGCTGCGACTTAAAAAATCGTCTTTCCTTCACAAGGTCAAACATTGCAAAGTAACCCCCCCACCAAATTTATGGAAATTGTTGCGATTGTTAGCTATATATAGTTATTTATGATGATCTAGTCTGTTCACCGGTTCACTGATGGCAGCGTCGGAAGCTCACCGTAAGCATCAAACTTCTTTTTGACAAGCGAAAATTACTGGTCTTTTGCTGATCAGTGCTTCTAAGTCCCAAAGTTCAATCCAACGCTCATTGAACTGTATTACATAATCATCATATGGCTAAATACCAGCAGTTGCATCCTCGGCAGGGGGGTCGTTATCTCAATGAAAGTCAGGCTACACAGCCTTCGCCACTGCAACAATATTCACACGTGATGCTACTATGCCAGGAAAGATGGCATCATGGAACATCAAGGGAACTATTATCATCGATTGCACAAGTTTTGGTGGTGAAAGACACATGTACATCTTACGCACCAGGTGAGTATCGAGCGTTGGCGACTCAGCGACAACGAGGACATCCGAGGAATAGTCGATCGAGGAGAGGTAAATGTATGATCTATCTGTCGTATAGCATCAGGGGGCGTGATGCGACGGAATGATATCGGGCACTTTTGCTGCATGTCAGATTGTGAAGTGAACACGAGGATAATAATAACGTATCAACTCAGACTTGCAATGACCTCTTGACCTATACCCCAATCGTGTCCTTGGTGAAGACCTGCTAAGGAACATACATATCGTCGTAAGTGATGATCTTGGACTTTGTTGGATAAAAGCTGACATGGAGGTGTACCCTATAGTTAATTATGTCTTCATCTATCATTGGAAGGCAGGAGACATCAACAATAAAGCCCTGCCAGAAATTTGAAGGACATACCAATTGGGTCACTGGGGCCATACATCTGCCAGATAGACAACGGATGATGACTTGTTCTTTGGACGGCTCGCTGCGGGTATGGAACCTAAAGAGTGGGAAACAGATAGGAGACGACTGGAGGGATGGAGATAGCGGAGTGTGGACGATAGCATTGTCTCCCAATGGGAAGAAAGTGGTTAGCGGAAGTAAGGACGGTGGAGTGAGGTTGTGGGACATCGACACAGGCGAAATCATCATGAAATGGATGGGACATACACAGCTAGTGGTGTCTGTCTGTTGGAGTCAAAATGGTCGGCGGGTGGTTAGCGGATCACACGATGGGACTGCAAGGGTGTGGGACGTGGAGAACGGAGAGACAATCCTCGGTCCAATCAAGACTGGGCACGAATATGTGTATGCAGTTGTCTACTCGCCAGATGCGACCATGTTCGCCACCGCTGGACACGATAAGCTGAGTCCTGGATCGCTGACATACGGGTCCGTAATCAAAATTTGGGATGAGAAGACGGGCGAGCTTGTTGTCACTCTCAAAGGACACACAAATTGGGTGTGGTGTCTGGCTTGGACCGCAGATGGGAAAACGCTTATCTCCGGGTCAGTCGATTGCTCGATTAGGACATGGAATACCCAAACATGTAAGGAGATCGCCGTCTTGGATGGGCACACCGATGCTGTCTATGCCATTGCAATATCTCCGAATGGGCGCATCCTCGCGAGCGCGTCATGGGACAATACAGCGCGATTATGGAATCTCGACAACGGCCAGCCCATCAGTTCTCCCCTTCATCATATTAATTTCCCGACTCGTTGCGTGTCCTTTTCGTCAGATGGAAAGCTACTGGCTACTGGCTGCTTTGACCGTAATGCATACATGTGGGATGTTATCGCGATATTGAATGAAACTGGCCTCGACGACCTTTTGGACAAGCCCGACAAGTCGCTACCGGCTGTATGTGAAACTTTCCTAAACACTGTTTCTCAAAGCTTACGCATTCTAGGTTGGTGCTACACAACCCAAGGCTGTTCGTCAGCCAATCAAGGTTTCTAATCGGATACCTCAAGGTTTTTTCAATGATATACCAAATCGTGCTCAGGTACGTCGTTGATTTTGTTTCACTCAATCCTGTTTTCATCACAATACTCTCAGTTATCTGAATACCCTCTATCACCGCCATCGCATAGACGCACCCTCCATAGCCGTTTTCTATCGTTTTTCCGCCTCACACACCCAGATGTACATGATGCGCCATCCAGACCTCGTCCTTTCCATTGGGTTCGAAATCGTCTCTTTTCCAGACAAAGCGGCGCAGATATCGAGTTGGACGAGCCTCCCTCAACAGTAGTCGACGTCCCGCATTGCCAGGCTAAACGTGTATGTAACTTTATCCTTCTCGAATGTTCAATTCTTCCTGATATCTTCTTCTTCTTCAATTTCTTTCTCACGTAGAGAAACGCTTCAGCAAGAGAGAGACGGAGGCCAATTCCAAGGCCAATGCGGACAAATGCTACCGCAGGAAGCTCACGCACTCCTAATAGCACTCTCGCGCAGCAATCTGGCGGTACGGCTCAAGCCAAATTATCCCCGCAGTCGCATACTGCCGTCTCTACAGCGCCTCCAGTCGTCGGAAATACAGCTTCGAGCACTACCCCTCATGTTACGATAAAATACCCTACACTCTGGATTCGTTTCTGGCTTTGCATCTGTTGTGCCTCTCCCGAGTATACACATGGTTAGCATTAACTTCGTCATTTACGAAGATATGTTTTGCCTCATCATCCCTCAAATATATACGATGTAGATATGAAGTTTACCGTACGTGTCACATACCCAGTCAGTTGACAGGGTCACTGATTTGGAAAGGTGACTCTGGCAAGTCTCCCATGAGATCGCGTTTCACGCTCGATATCGTGACTCGCCCACCAGATGTCATCAAACATGCGGGAACTCGTCGTTCCAGACACTTCCAACCTGGGATGCAGAAAATAATACTTACCAGTATAGATCCTTACGGGAAACTACCGGCGGAATACAGCACTTGACCGGTCGCTATGTAGTACAATCAGCCTTCACGGAACTGAAAACTGCAAGGGATATTCTCAGTGTGTAGGGAGATGATTTTGCTGAAATGGATTGCCATCAGCATGTCTTTGGTATACAGTTGAAATGGTCATAATGCATACTGATGAGACCACCAAAATGTTAGGGACCGGTAGCTTACGATTGTTACTACTGATCTGCACAACGAACCCAAATTCCATGGATCGTATGTAATCATCGAGAACTTACAGACAAACATCAGACATGAGTGGGAAAAAAATGGAGTAGCTATGAGTGTGATGGGGATGCTACATTCCGAATCCTGTGAACAGTAAATACAAGAGCGACATGAAAGAAAATCATTAATACGTGATAACAAGACATCATCCAGTACATAAAATTGAGATTTTCAGACTCGTGACCCTGCGTCTTCAATGAGACGATGTTCCTGTGTGCACAGGTGAGGCGTTTCAACATAATCATTGAAGGTCAGCATACCTTTGCAATTTTCTGCCCTTCGGATAAAACGGCGAGGCAAGACTGTAGACCCTTCAAACACCACTGGCGTTCGAGCCAAGCAAGGAGATGTTGATTCCAGAATGACTTGAAGATATGTTCAAGCGCATCGTTCCATGGTGTAGGAGCTCGCGAGAGATGGACGGCCCAATTTTGGCATGCATACTTGAGAGCATCGGAGGTTAATTGACTTCGCTCCCGTGCTTCGGTTGCGAAAATCGTGAACGTGGTCATAGCATGGATGACCTTGATGTCTGGAAAATTTTGTATTGATGCAAGAGTAGAATGATCCTGGGGCCTTAACGCCAGGAACGTCGGGAACATCAAGAAATCTGGTAAGCTCTTAAACTCCTGGATTGCTTGAAAAGCCGGTGGTAAATGCCATAGTGGAATATCTGCGCACTTGATGATTGTTTCCAACGTGTTCGAGAAGTCTTCCATCGTCACCCAGACAGATGCTGCAGGGGTCAACTGCCATGCTTGTCCATGGGATGTCTTAAGCTACCCTCGTCCGCTCTGGGTATGTAGCCACTCTCGTCCGCCCACCATCTGCAGCCACTCTCGCCCACTGAGTGTCAGCAGCCACTCTTGCCCACTCTGTGTCTGTAGCCATTTTTGGCCATATTCCGTCTGCAGCCCACCTAGGGTCTGCAGCCACTCTTGTCCGCCCGAAGTCTGCAACCATTTTCGTATTAAGTCTAGACACAGCGTCAGCCTAATGTAAACGGTCCATCAGTGTCTAGGTGTAGTCTGAATAAATAAAAGCTCACCCTCAGTCGTGATGGAACAGACTGAGGGGAGAGGATACGTGAGGCGATACAATAAGGGTTGGTTTGTATTCCAACCAGTTAACTCCGCTGCCGTGTGGCTCAACGCGTCGGCGTGCGTAGCACTAACATTTCGCCCTTCAGGGGTTAGGAACCAATCTTGTGCGCTCTGGGTCAGTAGCTACTCTCGCCCGTAAAAGGTGTCTAGCCATGCATACCCAATGGGAGGCTGCATGTCGCGCTGCCACTCTCTTCCGCTCTGTGTTCGCAGCCATTCATTCTCATCCTATATCTCCAGCCACTCTTGCCCGCCCTTGGTGTGGAGCCCACTCTCGGTGTCTAGCCACTTTCGCCCGCTCTCGGTGTGCAGCCACTTTCGCCCGCTCTCGGTGTCCACCCACTTTCGCCCGCTCTGTGTGTCCAGCCACTCTCGTCCGCTCTCGGTGTCCACCCACTGTTGTCCACTCCGGGTGTCTATCCACTGTTTCCCGCTCTCGGCGTCCAGCCACTGCCAGTTGTCCAAACGATCGGTTTGGATAACCTTGTCATCTATATCGAGTTCGCGCACGAGCATACATGGCTTCTTCGACACTCGTTTCCGTGATGTGATGTAGTGGCCAATACGGTGAGCAGAGCCTGAAGATCAGCGTGGGGATTCCCAAGACCATGATTATCATCAGCATGCGTGTCCAAACAATAGCTAGAATCTGATTCACCAGTAACCACCCAAGTTGCAAACTTGGGCGTCAGCGTAGAGAATGACGCAAACAGTATCTGCAGTTTGAAAACTGAGACCTAAACTACCAGCTCGTGTCGAAGACTTTTAATTTCGTATTGAACTGTTGTATATGCAGGGCACACTCCAGAAGTTTCTCCGTCTTGACAGTGGCTGTCAAAACAGAGAAACTTCCAGCCTATACTTTATTATCTAGAAGAAAATGACTTGGTAGAAGCAATTATCAGCAGAGGTAGGGCAATCATAGAAATCGACACGAGTGATGAGCGGATCGACGATGGGACAGCAAAAGTGTGGAGGGGAGAAACAGTATTGGGTCTAAGCAAGACTGGGCAGATGTGCTAAGCATGTGCATCAGATACTGTCATCAAAAATTGCGACGTGCAGATTTGAAGAGAGCGCGGAGTAAAACTCTGGGATGCGAAGACGGATGAATAAGCGTGACTCCCACATAACTCTCTACTCATAACTCGAGCTACATAATAGACCGGTGCCTCCGCACCACTAAAAAGAGGGTATTCTAACACTAGCTAATGAGATACATATCAGGCATTACTCTAAATTCCCACTACTTCTTGCTCAGTGCCTGCAGCTGGACAAACTCGTAATAATCTCCTCTCAGCGCAAGAAGCTCATCATGGGTTCCAGATTCACTGACCCTACCCTCCTTGATGAAATGTCTGTTGTAAAGTAGTGAGAAAGCGTTCGCGAGCGACGATGCTCTCGGTCGACTCACATGCGATCAGCGTTCTGGATAGTCGAAAGACGGTGAGCGATGGCAATGGTGGTGCGACCTGTCGCAGCCTTGTCAAGAGCTTCTTGCACTACTTTCTCTGAATTCGAATCAAGGGCCGATGTCGCTTCGTCGAGAAGAAGAACCTTGGGGTTCCGAATCAATGCGCGAGCGATTGCTATACGCTCTGGATCATGTTGTCAGCTCACGAAAATGGTATCTGTCATGAATTATACACACGCTTCTGACCCCCCGATAGCTGAGATCCCTTGCCACCGACTTCGGTATTGAACCCACTAATATTATCACATCAGTACGCCTCAAGTGCTCGTAGTATGAAGTCTTACCCAGGAAGCGATTGGATAAAATCTAGTATGTTGGCATCACGGCAGGCAGCCTCTATTTCTTCTTGTGTGACCTCAGATTCTGGTCTAGCAGCACCGAGCAAGATATTGAAGCGGATAGTTCCCGCGTACAAAGTCTGCAAGGCAAGCAGTCAGCTCTCTCTACCAACAGATCAACATAACGGTGATATTCACGGGTTCTTGTGACACAAGTGAAATCTGCTGTCGATATGCCTGGATGTTAAACTCGTCGATAAGCTCTCCATCGAGCGAGACCCGTCCGGAAACTGGATCGTAGAAACGCTCTAGTAGCTGGATGCTAAATGGGCTCTTATTAGCCCGGTTTGGATACGGTACAATAACAAAACTTACACCGTGCTTTTACCGCAACCACTAGAGCCGACCAAGGCAACATAGGTTCCAGGTTCGACAGTAAGCGTGAGGCCACGAAGAACCTTGATTCTGGGACGTGTGGGATAGCTGAAATGAACGTTCTCCAGCTGTATCCGGCCCTCCATAGTTTCGCTCGGAACACTTTTGCCTTCGGTTGACTCTGCATCAATCGCGGGAGTTAAATCAAGGAGCCTGATAATCGAGTTGGCAGCCCCTTTGGCCGTTGAGACGTCAGGCACAAAGGTAAATATGTTACCAGCTTGCATTGCAGAAAATACCGTGCTCTGTCAATGCGTTGTTCACATCAACAATATCCGGAGGTCGAAAAAATAACCATACCACTAAAGCAGTGAAGAATGATTGTGTAGACAACTCCAGACGCGAAACGAGCGTAGCGCCATACCAGACGACTAGAGCAGTCACCCAGAAACCTGTACCTTGAGAGAATGCATACAGCAAGTTGCTCCAGAGCGCTGTCCTATTGGATTTTCTGATGGGTCCTTCCAAGCTCCGTCTGTAAGCGTCAAGGCAGTGCTCTTCTCGGGTCAATGATGCAACGGTGCGAATGGCTGCAGTAGCTTCGCAGGCAACCTGAGCAGAGCTTTCTTGCGCTTTCTTGTTCCGCTGATCTTTCAGAACAACGACTTGCTAGAAGGCATTCAGCGCGACGAGAGCTTATTACGCAAGTCACATACCAAACGTATATAGCCACCGCAAATGACAATAGGGATACAGGCTAATAAACAACGACATGTGTAAGACAAATGCGTAAAATCGGAAGACGGGACGTACCCATGCCGACAGCAGCCGTCTGCCAAGCATATACATAACCGATGACCAGACCAACAAATAGAGTCGCGATAGATTGGACGATTCTAACCGAAGTCAGTCGCGACACCACTTTGGGACGAATCGTGATGCTCACGTTCCAAGAGTTACGCCGGCGAGACCATTGAACCTCTGGGGGTTATCGCTCAAGCTTGACGTCAAAGCACCAGTCTTACAGAGTCGAAAAATGAGGGTTCAGCACGAGCTGGAGGAGTTATGATACTCACGCTGTTCTTGTCGTTGTCAAAGAACTCGACTGCGGCCATGAGTGAGAAAATAAATGTAGCGATTAAGCTCTCAGCACTCACTGTCTTGTCGCAGGATGGCTTTGAAGCTCAGAGAACGGAGCTTGGCAGTCAAGACAGCGGCAGCAGAAGAAAAGAGGTAATTCTGGAAACCCGTAAATATGGCGCTCAAGATGGCAAGGACGAAAAACCTGGCTTGAAATGAGCACTAGTATGATCCCCAGGAAATATGTAAACTCAACCAGAGAGCATTCTGGTCGCCTTGGGAGCGACGCTCAGAATTTGTGGTCGAGCTAAAACCGGAGATTGCGCGCCCTGCCAGTCATGGGATAAACGACTTCCGTTTTATCCGGCGAAAGGACTTACCAAAGATAATACCAGAGCAAGGATAAGCGGCACCATTGCCTGCGGAAACACGTGAGCCCAGTGGGTAATATGTGCTTTGTGAACTCACATATGGCAAAGATAGCTCCAATCAGATATAGATAGAGCCCTTCGCGGTGAAGCATAGCAACGCGTCTCATCAAATAGAACAGGCCATGGTTATCTTCTGGAGTCTGGTCTCCTGCTTCCTCCTTCAATTGACTGACGACATCGCTTCCGATAGAGTGAATGGTGCTCTTCCGCTGGAGGAATTCCTCTGGCCTGGGCTTTTCGAAATCTGTATCGTCGCTTGATATCACTGCATCATCATCTTCGCGAACCTCGCGGAGAGACTGGGCTGCGACGAGACGAGAGTATGCGCCATTCTCGTCTGCCAAAAGTTCCGCATGACTCCCTCGCTCCAGTACGAGTCCATCCCCCATCACAAGTATGCAGTCAGCGTCTTTAATCGTTGACAAGCGGTGAGCAATGGTAATGGTGGTTCTACCAGTAGCTGCCTTGTCCAGAGCATCTTGTACGATCGCTTCTGACTGAGTGTCGAGGGCGCTCGTTGCTTCATCAAGGAGCAAGATCTTCGGATCCGACACAATAGCTCGCGCGATCGCAATCCGTTGTTTTTGCCCTCCCGACAACAGAAAACCTCGCTCACCAACCATAGTGTCATATCCTTGTGGTAGGTGTTTGATAAAGCTATCTGCATTGGACTGGATGCAGGCTGCCTTGATCAGTCCAAACTTCTCTTCGTCAGATGCATCCTCATATTGCGTGCCAATGAGCCCTTGTGCGACGTTATCTCTGATAGTCGTCGCGAAAAGAACAGGCTCTTGGGAGACCAGACCGATCTGAGAGCGTAACCATTTGATATTCAGCTCTCGCAAGTTAGTTCCGTCGAGCATCACGGAGCCACTGAGCGGATCATAGAAGCGTTCCGTGAGAGATACAATCGTAGATTTGCCAGATCCAGACGCGCCGACGAGAGCAGTGGTCTTGCCAGCCGGGAAGGTGATGTTGATGCCCTTGAGAATTGGGATATCTGCGCGAGATGGATAGCTGAATTTGACATCCTCAAACCTAATTTCGCCAGTGACTTTTTCAGGCTTCAGTCCTCCTGGGTCTGCAGAGTCGATATCAGGGACACGCTCGATCGTGGCGAAGAGTTTGGCGGCAGCACCACAACCATGTGTGATGGCTTAAGTAAAACATGATGAGAATTCCGAATCGGAAATGGGACCACGATTACCTTGTAATTCAGGGGCAAGTAAGGCAAGGTTTAGTGATCCGGTTAAGATGGCGAAGAAGACGTTCACGACCTGTCCGGCGTCAGCTACCAACAGATGTTAAATGCAGTTTTACGATACAGAAACGGGGACAGACCCAAGCCCTCATTTATGAGGGTAGTTCCGAAATCGAACGCCAGCGCATATCCAGCGTAGGTCACGAAGAAGAGACAGCCGAGCCCTACACCTTGCCAAATACTGGCTTGGCACTCAAGAACGCGAGTTACGTCAATGTTCTCGTCGTATATTCCAGACAAAATTTTCTGTGTCCCGAAAGCCTGCGCGGTGCGAATAGTAGATATGACCTCTTCCGCAAGGCTACCTGCGTCAGCAACATGCTTCAAGGACAATCTGGTGTTGAACGGAGATCAGACCTTCAGGATGAGCTCGACAGCAAGTACACTCACTGCGTGTATTTGGAGAGAAACTTCTTCATGAAGCCGCCTATGATTATAATGCATACAATCATGGACGACAATGCAAGAGCAAGACGCCATGACCGGACATATGCAATAATAAAGCCAACGATGAATGAGCTGATGCAACTGACTGAAACAGTGACTTTTTCAGATATCCCCATTTGTACCAAGTCTATTTGAAAGCAAGGTGAACTTCGACCGTCATCCGCCTTTGAAAAGTCTGGTATGACTTACGAGTGTCAGTTTGGATGCGCGTCGCGACCTCTCCGGCTCCGACATCATCGAAATAGGCGATTTCCTGTCTAAGGATGGCCTGAAGATATTTTTCTCGTATTCTTTTCCCATTAGCCTCTGACGTATAAACCCAGATGCACATGTACAAATAGGTGGAAGCAAACATCGCGATACCTGGTATGAGTCAGGTGGGTACTAGGTCGCATTCTAATCGAATGAAGAACTTACCAAGATAAGCGAGGTAAGAAGCATCCACGCTAGCGCTGTGAACAAGCGCGGATGCAGCAGCATCGAGTGCGGCCTGCGCTTGGGGGATTGGATTGGTATCATTAGACTGCAGTGATTGATAGTACACGTTCTGTGCTGAGGTAAATGTAACGAAATCTTGGGTCATGTCACCGAATACCAAAGTCATCAAAGGCTAAGATAAAGAATAAGAAGCCGTAGGTCGCAAATCCGAGAACCCACCTGCGAAGAGCCAGCAGCGATAGCAAAGATTACGCCCAAACAGTCCAACATTATTTCAAGGGGAGTCGAATACCTGAGTTGGTAAGCTATCGTGTTCAGTCAAAAGGTGGGATGATCTAACCGAAATAACGAAAAGAATGAGGCAGAGACGAGTGTGTCCGCCGGCGTTGGATTCTCTGGTTCGCTTTCTGTTTCCTTGGATGCTTTCTTTGACCAGGGGAGAAAGGCTCGGATGCCGTTTGAATTTTCTTGCATGTGCACAGCAACGTGCTGTACGGATGTGAGCTCCTTTGACAAGGAAGGTTGCTTTTCGTCAGGAGTGGCTGGACGGCCCTCCGATGTATGTGACACCAGTAGAGTAGGTGTTTCACTCATGTTGGAGGAGTGACTGTGAGTGAACGTGTGCTACTGATCTGGAGGGGATGCATGTATTTATGTATGCTACGGCGGTTCCGAAGCGTCATGAAGTAGTAGTCAATGCGGTGTAGTGAGACCATCGCGGTGACTTGCGTAAGAGTCAGTTCGGTAATTCGGTATTTGCCAGGATGTGCATCTGGCGCAATGTAAGTGAGGAGCCTGCGGATTCAATTAATTGATGGAATGGTGCAGTTACCTCACGTACCTGCAGCTAAGACGGTCCTTGTTCCTATAATGGGCCATGCATGTACTATGCGATGCAATGCTCATTGCATTCCTTATCAGTATCAAATCTTTTTTTTTGATGGTTCTCAATGTCCTCAGGACTCTGAGTTTGAAAATGAAGGTAATTCAATCATTTGCCGGTAACGTATTTGTCATCCCGTCGGATGAGTCACTAAGTCGACCCACTTGCTAGTAATTCAACGTCCTAGTCATGATCACCGGTACCATACTATCACTTGTATGCGATAAGATCAGTCACTTTTGACATGTTAACAAATCACTCAACTTCAATTTAATTATGTAGGACCATCATGGGTCTCTGTCAGCCGTCGCCCTCCGTTACCTTGGCGTTCGAGTGCTTGTTAGGAATATCCTAAACGTTCTGAATGTGGGACGCAGTGAGGATAGAACACACCCAAAGATCGGAGGGGACTGGGATGGCTATATATTTTACGATGTATCATTTGACGCCAATATATGAAGACGTATTTGAATTTCGCAATGATAAGTGACGACTCGGCCATCATCACGGTGTCCGTTACAAGAATAAGTACACCGTTGAATTGCTCCCATCTTCGCCGATCCGATGCCACGACGCCTTCCCTGGACAATACCATCGAGGGTCCTCACAAACCGCGGCCAAGGCTATACCACCAGAGGTTTGTGAAGAAAGATGAAATGCGTCACTGGTATCAGCGGTTGAGAAGTAGGGTGGCTGAAAATGTCTTACGTACCAGATGGGTACGAGCGTCGGCGGGACGGCGAGCATCTTCGAGAAGTCGAGTGTGGAGAGATATTTTTACATTACTGTGTTGGTTCGATGACGGTGTAAAGTTGTGTCAGGCCACCTCAACCTCACATAATCCTTACTTTATAAGGATGGCATAACCCGGGGGTAATGTCATCCTTGTTAGCATAGATTGTATCAACTACCTACACTACCAATAAAAGTACGAATAATGTTGGATAAATACCTTTGGGGAAGTACCCAATGTCACATGTTATTTGTAATGTATGTTGTTTACACCAACCAACGCAAACATACCCAATAAGGGTAACACCGTGCTCAACACACTCCGCGCTCGTCGTCGCCAACGACGAGCTCAACAATTGCCTCAAATCTTTATGTTTTTTTTTTCCATGTCTTTTGCTATTAGATGTATTATATGACATGTAACATCTAAATTTGAAGCACGTGGCTATCAAACCTTCATGCTCATCATTACCAACTGTCAGCTTGAGAAAATAACATTTAATCATATTGTTGCTATACTATCAGCAGAAGAATAACCACAGGTCAAAGCATGATAAGCATGCCACCACGTGGAGGAGCATCGAGTAGATCTCTTGTATTATCAGTAGAATGTGAGGGCCCGTCGCTAGACACCACTGCCAATGTGTCACCCTTCTTCTTACGGGGACCGCACTTTACACCCTTATCAGTGCGTTCCCTCCTCAATTTCTTGGTGACCTGGATAAATGCCCCATCCATTGCAAAGACAACACTTTCAGCTGGTGTTTCTGAAGCTACCTTGCATTTCCGGGTCTGTGTTAGTTTGGGAGCAGCGATGGAGGCATTACAATCTGATGGCTGTAAAGGAGGGTTGGCAGGGCTCTTGGTTACTGAATTGGACAGTAGCTGGGGACCTGGTGCATTGTTCTCCCCTTCAGCGACAAAGTCTTCTTCATCAGTGTCATGAAGGGTGCTTGCCAAAGCAAGAACATCAGCGAATTTTTTTGCCTCCCAAGCTTTGAACTCTTCATCTGAGAGCTTGTGGAAACACGAAGCATTGGAGTCCCAGGCATTGTACAATACCCGGAGTTCTGTGAGAGAATTAATATTGCCAGGTGCAACGAACTTGCTGAGCGGCCAGTTTTCGAGGACAAGGTGGTATTTTTGTGTAATATTCCTGTCGAAGTTCTGGTAGTACATCCTCAATACTTTGAACAGAGCTGCTGCTTCTTCTGTAAATTTAAATCAACATGCAAGAACTTGTTGAGCCTTTGTAGTGCAACTCACAACATTTTTGCATGATCAGCACCTGACATTTTTTCTTCAACTCCAGTAAATCCTGTATACGAGTCTTTGCAAGGCCTAGCCAACAAAAAAAAACATAACAATATCAGATCATCAGATCAATAAACAATGAAATGAAGACATGGGTCGATTGAAGTGGTCAACATCTGCATGGACTGCAATAAGAAGAATCTCTGTTCCTGTACGTGCATGCAATTCCATGAGCTACATAGATTAATGTCACTTAAAGATACAAGAGTAAAAAACACACCTGGTTGTCTATGCTTTGCAGTGTCTTGTTCAAATGAGTTAAGTGGGATGTTGTGGGGAGCCAATGCCTTGCTTTTACATTGCTCCACAAGCTCTATCATCGCTCCTTCAGTTGTGGCTTTCCTTTCTTCCTTTGTCATTCCCTTCCAGCAAGCAGAGATCTCAGCAGCATGTTGTGCAGCCTTGTGGTGGTTCTCACCTTCAGAAATTCCTAAAATACATCCTGTCAGTTGGCGCCTATGTACATTTATATATTCAACTAACACACCATCATTGATGTGCTTTATCTCCTGTCGCACAAATGCATTCCACCGTGACAACGAGCGCTTGTTCTTTGTGCGACGAGCATACTGTAAGATCTCTCGATAGTAATACTCAATGTTGTGTCCTCCAGAGTTCAGTAGCCTGATCCATTATCATCTGATTAATATTCTCCAAGGCCTCTCTGTACCCAGCATTGCATTCTGCGCGCTTCTGCTTCAGAACTGTTTTTTGGCTGGAGTATGAGTGTGGCGTGTTTTCTTGTGATGACACCATGGAGTTCGTGGATTACTTGTAGTTAACTTGTGCATTGCAGACGGATAGTGGCCAACTTGGCCTGGCACACTGAATTTTATGGGCATGGTACTGGGAGTACTGCAAAGCGGGACAATGTCAAGCGAACTGAAAAACAGCATAGCATACATAGTGTGTAAACAATAGCTCATGTGATGTAAAGAATTCTAGTCAGCATCATCCTCCTGAATGCCAGTTATCGAACACCAGAAGAATTTAGCTTCAGTCCATGGCATTCCTTTACCAATGAGAATACCTACAAAGTCCCTACAAGTTGAGGCCATGTCATGGGCATGCTTGATGCCCAGAATGGTGTGATGAGTGAAGCCATGAGCATAGATATAAGTGTCTGCAAGATCACCAAATGAAGGGATTGGGGTATCATCTTCATCAGCAGGTCGCTCATAAATGATGCCTGTGATACACCCAAGTTCCCAGATCAACTGATGAACCGGTGTGATGAGAAAACTCATGCTGAGCTTGAAACGGCACATTTTTGTATAGGTGTCAACTGGCAATCATTATCCTTACCCTTTGGCTTCACTGTCCTACTTTACCATGTGTTTACCCCTATCTAACGGTATTGTTCCGCACTCCGGAAGCCTTGTTGCAGCTTAGCGGCTGTACTGCGGCAACTTTCCCGCAAAGCGGTGATCTTCGGCAATCTCCGTGAACCCATTTGGCATCCTCAAGCAAGATTCACTGTCCATCCAATGTCCATCCAGTCTCGCCGGTATGTTATGTTTTGTAAACTGAAGTGCAGTCTTATTACATGTCTGCTGCATGTTTATCCTATCCCTTCCATCTCCGTAGCTATTCTTTCATATAAAATTCCTAGGTACCCATACTCTTTCCTTACTTTCCCCCTATGGTACACAAGGTACTTAGGAATAGTCACTACCACTGTCTCTAACGGAATAAAGTCTTTCACTGAAGTTACTGTCTCTTAAGAATTGCTTTACTGCTGCATGCACCACCGCTTGTTACCGCTTTCCCACGCTTCACCGCTTGCGCTACGCTTTCCCATGCTTCATTGCTATGCTTCACCGCTTGTTTTACCGCCAGTTTCCCACGCCATACCGCAGTTTTACCACTTTTGCTACCGCTTGTCTACTGCTTTCCTGCGCTTACTGCTAGTTTCCCATGGACCAGAGGTCACCACTAGCATCTTGCTACCTCCGACAGCATTCTCGGACCACAGGTTGGGCATTATTGGACTATATTAACTTAGCATTCCCTTTAGGGTCAAATGCTCTTGCTTTGCAAGTGAAGCAGACTAGATGGAGCGCAAGACTCACATACTAGTTTAGGCCATGGTTCATCTACAGCCCAGGCTAGATTGTATCTTTACACTGGCTGCTCAACTTCCCGTGTTGCCAAGCACTGTGTGTAAAAAGTAGAGCGTCTTGATGAAGATGTTGACAAGGTGAGACTAGAGATAGTTGCTGTAGATCTGTTAGTGTGATAGGCAAAGACATAGTGTAGATATACATACACAGTGTGGAACTCAGAGTTCGAGAGTGATCTGTCAAAGTAAGGGAAGAGAGGTCATGTTGTGCTGGAGATGAAATACAATATTTAGTACACTTAAACTCATACACAAGATATCCATACTTACCTTCGACAACTGTGAATGATCTGTCAGTATCATTAGAAATGTCACCGCTGCCATTAGTTGAAACTTCGTTTATATTAGCACTGATGTTCAAGTCTTCCTATCCTCTGAGGATCAACCATGCCATTGCTGTGGAAAAGCAGGTAAATTTTTTATATGAAGCAGAGCGGTAACCATCCACTGCTTGTTTACACTCTGGCCTGCATGTTGATCATGAAGGAGAAGTAGTTTGATGAATAAGTAGAGAACATACCATGAAAGAAATATGCCAGTTTGGTGACCCAAGATGACACTGTAACAACGAGTGATCTGCGGGAAATAGCTGGAGAGAGATTTAAGGGTAGTCTTCACAACTGCAGATGTTGAGAAAGCACGAGCAACATTGGTCACCAGGGTTAGCTGTGTAAGATCTGACATTATGGACTGTAGTTCATTGATAATGAGAGCTTGGGCTTCATTCGAGCATTTGATGATGATGGGGAATGGGGAACTACACAGGCCTGAATTATTGATGTTGGGGCTGTAATGAATGAGCGTTGTGAACAGATATAACAAAAATCGCTGAGCTCACCAATGCTCCTTAATGCCTGGATCCTGCCCACCTATAACAACCCACCTAGTCATAGCTGAAAATGAGAAACAATGCTGAAAAAAAATAGAAAAGATAGAATGTGAGTGCATGGTCAGAGATGATCAACAATACTGAAAAGATAGAGAGACAAATGACGGAAACAATATAATAACAATAACAACAACAACAATAAATGAAACTGCCCCTGTCCTTGTGACAAGCCTTGATGGCAAGATTGATGACAATGACAAGACTGTCCCTTACCACCATCAAGGAGGCTACAGAGTGGATTGATGACAAAGGGCAAAGTGCTACCAATTGAGTGTTCCAAACTTGCTGCCATTAAGGAGGCTACAGAGTGGATTGATAACAATGGCCAGAGTGCTACCAATTGAGCATTCCTTGCTACCATCAAGGAGGCTATGGAGTGGATTAATGACAATGGCCAGAGTGCTACCAATCGAGCGTCAATTAACTTGCAAGCTTACTTTACTCTGACTGAGGGAGGCTCTAATCCAAACAATGTGCACAATTGCAGATGATAGCTAGCCTGAATGGAATCTACATGCTGTGTGCTACAGGTAATTATGAGATATATTCAATCAGTGTCTCGATATCTCCTTGCACTTCATCGTCTTCATCAATATTTCCAGGTGTGTGTCTTTGTCATCAAAAGGTTGTAGTGAATCAAGCGGTAAAGCAGGAGAGCTTTGCCCAATGTGAATGCCTGGAAGTGTATTCCCTGTGAAACCTTCCATCAGATGAAGTTGGCTGATGCAACCAAGAATCTGTGTGTTAACAAGTCTGCGACGGTACAATAGTCCTTGACAATAAAATATATGAGTTCTCCATCATCCTTGAGTGACTTGAGAATGCACAAGAACATAGCTTCTTCATCTAATATGGCAGTATGCAACCTGTGAGCCTCCACATTACAACAGATAATCTCTTCTTTAGCATGCTGGATGCGGAGATACTGGCGCATTGTTTCATGTATTGCAGGCTTGGCCCAAGGCTTCTCACAAATATCTTGTTGTGTTTCTCAAAGAAGATTGAACTCGTCTAGGAAATTGTAATGTGACACTCTGGACCATTCGAGCGGTGGTCAAGGGGGATTTATTTCAGATGCAGCTTCATTGTACTTTTTGATGGCACTCTGGATAGCTTTGCAACAAGTCTGCAGTGTTTTCAAGATATGTGTATGCATACGATAGGCTAAGAGATACCGTCAGTTATGTCCACTTGTGTGAATGAGTAGTTACCTGTCTGGGAGATGTTCAGTTTCTGAAGCTCAAACAGGCACTGAACTACAAGGTGCTGTAGGCTGTCGAGTGCATGATGGTACTTGCATGTGGCCATATATTTCATGGTCTCTTGATATTCGTGAGTTGAAGGAGTCCAGCGGCAAGTAATGCCAAGCTTCACTTCCATAGCAATGACCTCATGCTGTACAATGACAAGTTTCTCTGCAGTGTATCAGCGATGAGTTTCAAGCTTCTGTGTCTGAGATAGTTCAGCTGCGTAAGTCTGTTGCTTGCCCCGCAATGGCACCACAAAGACATAATCAGATGGGGCACTCGAGATACATCTTGTTGAAGTGTTTGAAGATCGAGTCCTTAAAAACTGTCGGTATCATCACAATGGGTAATAGATTTACTTACTTGTACTCCTGCATTTCCTGAAGGAGCTCTACATATGCCATTGCATGCACATCCCACTCTGGTTCCAAACCAAGTGTGTGGAAATATTTGACTTCTTCAGCACACCATGTCTCAAGTTCTCCGGAGTGTATTCTGAGCGAATTCATAGCCTGCTGCAATATGAGACCATCTGAGTTGATGATACCAAGGGCTTGCTTGTAGTTATTGAGTATCATGGTGATGAGGTTAAGATATTTCTCCTTGTCCCATTGCTTGAAGAAAAGCTCAAATAGAGCATGATGGCAATGAGAACTTGAATAGCGGGTGACAGGCGCAAGCTGGTTGGAGGCACTGAAGATCCAATCAATTGTCTCGAAATCTTCTAGACCAGTGCCTGTGATGCCAAGGGGGTGGTTCTTTGTTTTGCATATGTAGTTGTGCACATAGCCATGAAATGCATCCACGCACATGTGAGACTCCATCTTCCAGAATTTTTCACCAAGAGAGCTGTTTTCAATTGTCAATGTAAAACCACAGCCAATGTCATATGTGCCAAGGGAACACTCTCCAAGGGCTTCAAGAACCTTTGAGATGATGGCCAAGGGATACTTGGCACTGCACATGCCAGTCATCAATGATGTTACAAACTGGGGTGGCATCTCCAGCGACAGTGAAAAGACACAGAAAGTCTGCTGAGAAGTTCTACAATGTCCAGAAGAGGACAAGGTGAAAGTACAAGGAACGTGTTCCGAGTACGATCCAGGGTTCAGCCTCAAAGACAAGTCTAAGAGGTTCTACAAGAATAGAGACTAAGGCTAAGGAGTGCTTAGACTTAGAGACGATTCAAGACGACTTAGGTTGGAGACCTAAGCGAAGGATGTTCCAGGTAAAACCCAGTAAGATTAAAGTGAAGTATACAAGCATAATACAATGTGCTTAAATAGGCCAATATGTGCGCACGGACCAAGAGAGACGTGGGAATGTAAGTGCATATCCAAAGGAGGAAGGCAACTATAGTACAGATGCGTTGAGCATATGAGTCAGAGTCACTTTACGTAATATACAAAGTAAAGGAGGTAGAAAATGAATAGGGGCACGTACGATTGTAACAAATGATGTAAAAGAATAAAATAAAATAACATACAGCTCACCGCTTCATACCATGTCAGCATACCACAAGATGAACCCATGATACTTCATTAGCAAAACTATCAACATAATCATGGGGAAAGAGGTAATCACTTTCATTGAAATTATGCATATCACCAATGTGCCGGTCACCTAATGTTGTGATGCGCTGTAATGAACATATTGGTGCTGGGCTTAAAACCCCATATTTTGACACTCGTCTCACATCTACAGGAGATACCACTTGTCCATGGCTGTCTTACCCCTTTAGCAGTACCGGCAGCATCCCATGCTTATCACACACCGTACCAACTGCTGCACCTCGTTCCACAAACCGATGTCCTTCCATGTCCTTGCCGCATCCGCATAGCTCCATTTGGTGTGTAGTTTGTTTTCTGCTCGTTATCACTGATTCCATGGAAAGCCTTATTACATGTTGCCTTGTGCCACAGCGCCTCACGCTATGTTTACTTATGGCGGTTACAACACCCCAGTGCTACTGATCTCACCTAGAGTATTCCAAGTACATACGAATTAGGATATAAGCACCGCGTACCCCACATGATACAGTACCTGATTTTACACCATTGCACATATTATAGGTCAGGATTATTGTCTAGCTCTGGATCAACCCAGTAGTGGACTTAGTCTTTAAAGTTCCCTTATCACTCGTTAATACATCATGCTCGTTCTCTGTTACCACTGGCATACTGCTGGACTTTTGACTGTTACTTTGATTGAACTTCTCACGCACTGCTACTTTACCGCTGAAAGTACTGCAGACTTCTTTACTGTTTCCTTGCACCGCTCGCAACCTTACCGCTACCACTGAGACCACCGCTCGACATCACTCGCTCGACGCAACTGTGACTGACCTTATCTCGACCACGGAAGCACAGCTACTCACGACGCTAGTTCTGGCGGTAACATCGCTGACCGCAGCAACTTACCGCTGACCATGATGCTTGTTTCACACATAAGTTAGACTCAAATTTGACCATACTAATAGGCATCCCCCTTTAGGGTCGAACGCTCTTGTTCTTACAAGTGAAGCAGACTAGACGGAGCGCAAGACTAACATACTAGTTTAGGCAGTGGTTTATCTACAGCCCAAGCTAGGTTGTATCTTTACAGTGCTTTGCTGAATTGCCTCCATCCATGACATACATGCGATGGAACCCCAGGTGAGGCTCATCCTGCAGCTCATATGTACATGGAGGACATGCATTAGGACACACCAATTGGGAGTATCTCGACCAAGTGCAGCATCAACCTGCTTGGAGACATGTTGGAGAATGGTAAGATATATGTCAAAGGTATCCGCAAGCATTGTTCTATATCATTGACAATAAGGTATCTGTGAAAACTTTTGTAAGTTGGTATCTTTGTATTGAAATGAGATGGCACATACCCCATATGAGTCACAAATAACCTTAGCAAATGCTTCAATGCTGAATGATGGCTTATGAAGCTGAAGGAGTTGAAAGTGCTCAAGTGTTCTGAGAGAGGTAAAATGGATGGGGAGTAGGGTACATTGCTGAGGTATCCACATTGAATAAGTGCATCTGCTGTGGAGACGCTATCAGCTTGTTGAGGTATTGTCGCAGAGGTTGTCAAAGAAAAGATGTCGAGGACAGTGATTTCAAAGTCATATTCAGTTGTTGCTATGGCCTGGAGTGGCACCAAAGGAGGAGTCACTGATTGCTTTCCACTGAATATAGTTCTTGATGAGAGTGGGGAGCAGAGGGTCCCAGTTGGCATGCATATGGTCCAGTCATTGATGCCATGTTCTCAAGTCTTTATAGTAGCGCCATGAATGCCATCTAGAGTGCATTGAGATACACCAAAAATAATAAAATCGTATAACCCATGGCATATTAGTGAAGTCATGGATGGCCTGAACAAAAGCTTGGTCACTTTGCAGTTCTTCTGGCACATCCTGCCAATCAACACCTGCATTATGGTCAAGTTCATTGTTGTCAAGAAGCATATGACAGTCATCCGGATGTGCCTCATAGCGCATGTCATTTAATGCATGAATAGTTTCATCTGTGAGTCCTAGGTGCTCCAAGCTGTGAATGATACTGTCCGTCAAGAGCATGCAAACTCATACCTGTGGTGTCAAGATCGTAGCGGGCTTGTGCAGCTGTCCTTTCATGGGTGACATCTGATTGTCGAAGGTAGGGATCAGCATGGGCAAACCCGCGGGCGTGCAGCCACCAACCTATACCCATACCCATACATACCCATACCCTTATACCCAAGGGTCTTGAGGGGTGGGGGTACTTTAAGGGTACACCAGGGGTCAAGGGTATGGGGGGTATACCTGTACCCACAGAACTAAATTGGCTGCATAGGGCTGCATACTGTACTGTATATGGTAGACAGTGAAACCATATATTGTACATTGCATTGGCAGCAGACAAAGCAAACAATACAGTAAGTAATACATCATGTAAACTACTCTAGTACAATGCTATCCCATCCATCCTGCAGCTCTTCCTTGATTTCAATATCAGGCAAGTTAGCAGTTGACTGGATGTCGTGATCCTTCACCAATCCTAGTTGGCTCCATAGGCCAACACAAAGGAATCACAAGTGGTCTGTGCAGAGAGATGGCTTCAGACATGAGACAGAAGCAAGCGTCCATGGCTGAAAATGTGTTCGACATCAACAGACGTGCTAGAATGATGAGCATTAAGAAGTATACTAGTTTAAAATAAAATAAAACATACCAGGAATAGTGAGGTAGTGAGCGCCATCTGAGAGAGCCGTGGGTAAGTCTTTTTGTGCCCATACCACCATGCTATTGGATCTGTGATATCTTCAACATCTGCATTGAGGTAGCTATTGAGTTCAGAGTCAGCAGATGGAGTGGGCTTTGGATGAGATAGTGTCGGCAAACAGTCAAATATATTTGCATTCTCAAAGTGAAAGATTCATATTATTTTAATGCTTACATGGCATCAGTAGTAACCTCATTGACTCAGTTACTGCTGGGATTATATTCTTGTTATTGTCAGGTGGGACCGGTGAGTGCGATGCATAATGCTTGATATCTGTGCGAACGAGATCTTTGGCTGTGTCAATCCAGTCCTCCTGCCAGCCAGCAGACCAAAAGTATGAGAGCTTATGCTGGGGATGAAGGACTATAACATAATTAAAATTAGACTCAGGCTAGAAGCAGTGAAAAGGAAAGACATACCCATAGCAATGTATACACTTCAGAGGAGTCAGAGTGGGAATAATAGTGGTTTAGAGTTCGTTTTGCAAGTCCAAGAGCTGCACTGATGGCAAGATCAAGATGGTCATTATTGATGATGCAGGTGGTGAAAACATTATCAATGTGATCTATAGCAGGGATCACCATCACAAGGTTTGGTGTTGCTCGTGAGAAATAAAGTGTTGCATCTGTGACTATTATGTCATCACTTGTCACTAGTGTCATGTGACCACATACCTTCACGCAATTGTTTCACAAGTACCCACTCATCATCTTCAAATGCATATTTCCCCAGACCTAACTTTCGCTTGTCAACAATAAGATTGATTGCTTTCCGGTACTCTAGCACAAAGCTCAACATATCGAACATTGAATTCCAATGTGTCGAAATGTTCATGGCATGATTCGCTGTGCAAGCTTCAAGTCTTTGAGGATTCTTTTCCATGCAGGAAGGAGGACTGTCATTGAATGGATGATTTTGAAGGTGAGTTTTTGGAGCTACAATGGGGGTCAGTGTATACACTGCAGGTGAGTCTTTTTTTTTGACCTTTACAAGTAACAATCTTATTGGGCAGATATTGCCTTCCAGCTCCGAGCGCTCTTCATGATTGAGCAGCGTCTCTTCATTTATCCACCCATCATCATTATCACCACTATCAGTATCTTTGTTGGGGTCTTCAGCCCATGTCTGCAAGTCTTCAAGCTCGATATCCTCAGTAAGTCCATCCAATTCTTTATCTATCTCCCTGCCCTTGTTTTTTGAGGTGTCGAGCTCATGTAATAGTGATTTAGTGACAAGATTCACGATGTGCAGCTTGCCTCACCTGCAAAGTGAGGCACCAGATCTATGAGCTCTGTAACAAGAGTGTCATTTGATGATGCATTGTCTGCTGTCATGCTTAATATCTGTTTAATAGTGAGTTAGCCTTGATGCAATAGATATAATAGTATTTTCTAACCTTGTCTGAGATCCCAAACTCTTCTAGGACGTTCGCAAATGCTTCTGCCAAATTTGCACCAGTGTGTGACTATTTGTGATGCATCAGCTCAGCATCAATTGATGGTAAGTTGCTTTACCTTTGAAACTTCAACAATATTGAGAATCATAGCTAGTGGCTGACCTTCGTGCTCCAGGTGGACCAATATGGCCACAAAGGCACGGTGATTTGGGGAGGTCCAAGCATCTGTCGCAAAATTAAGCTCACCATCATAATTCTGGTGAGTGTATTAGATTTGTGTCTTGTCCCATACTAACTTTAGCTTACTTGTAACATGTTTGCTATGTGCTTGCATGTTTTTATAAAGACTTGTTTGACATCACATGAGACAGTTGAAGGTGATGGTAAGTAATACTCTGGGTGCCCAGTCTCCATTAGATTGTTGAAACCTCGATCATTGACGATTTCAAAAGGTCACAGACTCTCAGACACTCATTGCACAACCTCTGCCCTGGTAATAGGATATCAGAGGTGTTGACTGTGCTCACTGTACTCAAATGTACCTGGTCTTGGCATGAGTATGCTGATGGTGGGAATAGGTAACCTTTCCCTTCCCTTTTTGTGTGAAGGCTGTCTTGATTGATCCAGTTTCAAGGAGGCTCTTGATAGGCCTATCACGTGCAGCTTCAGTACTCCCTGAAGCCATTGTGCTTGTAAGGCAGGTTCTCCCCAACAACTCTTGACATGCTTTCGCATGTTACTGGTTGATTTTGCATCTTATTTTATCGAGGTATCATCGGACCTTGTGCTTGCAGCTGTGTGCAGCACATTTAAAGACATGGCATCGGCGCTTGTCATGGTACTCAATTTCTGGCATTAGCTTGAAAAGGCATAGATCAGTGATGTCCAATCTTTCATGAGTCTCCCTGCATCTATCATTAGATTTGGATGTCGTGTTTTGTAAGTACATACCTAGCTCAGCATCTGATGATTCTGACACATCCTCTTTAGAACTTCCCGCAGCTTCACTATTGGTATTGGAATAAATTGCAATGGTATCTGTGTGGTAAGCTGCCTCCTCCTCCTCCTCTTCAGTCCTTACAGTAGCTTGATAACTCTGCATGGTGTCTGTGATGTGGTGAGCTGCCTCCTCTTCTTCTTCTGTCCTTACAGTAGCTCAATAACTAGGTGTTGATGATGGCTATTAGGCTCAATATCAGCTGATGCTGTCATCCTTGGCCATTTTATGGAAGGAGCCTTATCAGTAGTCTTTTGCTTGGCTCGGTTGCCTTCTGCAGCCATAGCAAGTGCCTTTTCAGTGGCTTTGTGGTCCGTTTAGGTGACATGGTGATAGGTGGGAGTTGGGTGGATATAGTTAGATATCAGACTCGTTATCAGACTAGTTATCCATTGTTAGATTTGTTAATTTGTAATGTGTATTTGTCATTTGGTACTGTACAGTTATAGACAGTCTTTGGTCCAGGTCCAAAGGTCTCATGTTTGGTCCAGGGGTACCATAATTAGTCCATGGGTTCAGGGGTCCTGAGGCGCCTACCCATACCCCCTGGGTACCCCTACCCATACCCCTGCTGATCCCTAGTTGAAGGGTACAAGCTGTAGCAGCACGCTGGTAGGAACCAATGATCCTAATGTTTAGTGAGTGGGAAACACCCTTGGCCCTTTGAGGGCCAGGCATGGTAAGGAGAGCGGAACGTTGAGAGTGTTGAGCAAGTTGATACGGCCTGTAAACTGTAGGCCGTCAACATACACATGGTTCCCACGAGGACAAAACTCACCTTAAAGCTGTGATCAACAAGCACTACACCCTCCTGGCCCGCATGGTGTATTGTTGAATAGCCTTAGTATATATTTAAGTAACATAGTAGCAAAAGAAACGGAAAAAAAAACATAAAGATTTGAGGCAATTGTTGAGCTCGTCGTTGGCGACGACGAGCGCGGAGTGTGTGAGCACGGTATTACCCTTATTGGGTATGTTTGCGTTGGTTGGTGTAAACAACATACATTACAGATAACATGTGACATTGGGTACTTCCCCAAAGGTATTTATCCAACATTATTCGTACTTTTATTGGTAGTGTAGGTAGTTGATACAATCTATGCTAACAAGGATGACATTACCCCCGGGTTATGCCATCCTTATAAAGTAAGGATTATGTGAGGTTGTGTCAGGCGATTGACTTTCGGGCCTGAACACGAGGATAATGTTAGAATCATATAGATTTCCGCCTCTCACAGTACGATAATTCACATACCATCCTATAGTAGGGAGTCGATGCTGTGCATCGCTACGATAGATCACGGTGCACGGCTTGATGTTCAATATTCGATGTTGGTAGTTAGGGCACCAACAGAAGAGGGGTGGAGATCATCGTGGCCGGTATCAGTGATTGCAAAAGTTCTGCCATTCTGGCTAGTTTCCCGTGCGGTGAGAGACAAGGAACGAGTCGGACGACGAGCGCGTTTGAGATAATGGCCAGGCGGCGAAAACGGGGATAAATATCGATCAGCTTTGATCATCACTGCCTTTTGGCCTAACGCGTACGGTTGGACGACAGTCTTGGCTATTTACACTATGTGCAATCAAACTTTGAACCCATCACGTGTTTGATTTGATTTGCACAATCCGCTCGGCTTACATAAATACATGTTCAATAGTGGTAGTCGGAGTGAACCGTGTGATTATGAGACAGTCGTGTGAAAATCGCTGCTCACCCTACAGTGCAGCTGCGCAGTCTGTCAGCTGCGAGAACGGATTTTCAATGCGATACTCCTTGGATCCATGAACTATCTATGCTAAGTACTACCTTACAGGTGAATATACTTGCAATTATTATATAAATTCTGTTTCGGACACACCAGCGACACGAACTACTCAAGATGTCACAACGAACGCAAAGGCAAGTGCAAGTACAAGATCTAATTATGTTCGCGTTGCAGGTAAAGAAAAAACGAGCTCAAATCCGCCTGCGTCGCCAACGGAGGCTCAAAAGTCTTACAGGACATGAGTTCAACAGCGCAGATGATGTTCTTGAGAATGGAGATTCGTCCTTTTCAGACTTGAAGTCCAATACTAGTATGCCCATGAGTTCCGACTCGAGTTCCCCCACCACTGGCTCCTTGTCTTCTACCTCCAAGTCAGACACCAATGAACCTTCAGACGACTCGTCTGTATACTCGGATCCATTCAGTTTGAGTACTGTGTCCAGGCTAGACTTAAGCACCGACTCGGACACGGAATCTGAATATGCAGGATCAAACCCTGACTCAGGCACCGAGGCTGACGACGAGCTTGATGCAAGTGCACCCACTGCAGAAGCACAACTTGGCGAGCTCGTGCGTGAATTTATTCGTGATTCCTATTCACACCGCTACCAGATGGCTCGCAATCAGCTTCCTCGTGGCCCATCTCAAATGCGTCATGTGCTAGATATACTAAAGCCACGACTCCTGACAAGTTTCGTGAGAGTCTTCGAGTATCCCCATATACCAAATCTGCACCAAACTCACATCTGATCCTGTGTTTACCAACAACTCCCAGAACGAGCAAATTCCCCTTGCCAACCAGCGTACAGTTGCACTTTACCGCTTCTGACATGACGGTAATGGGGCCAGCATGCAGACTGTTGCCGATTGGGCTGGGCTTGGCAAAGGAACTGTCCACCTCATCACTCGCCGAGTTATGACAGCTCTGTGTGTTACACTAATTAGTAATAACTCACTGGCATCAGGTACCCGAATGCAGGGTTGCGACAACCAACCATCTTATCAAGCGCTGTAAAAATGTAATTGCTCCTCTGCGCTAAGCAGCGCGCGACAGGCAACCCTGCTGATTCAAATGTTATTTTTACTTCGGGCTGCTTCAAATTCTCAATCTGCTTCTAAAAGTTCTCCGCAAAGCTTCAAATGTGGATCTATCTGGATAGTAAACTGTGAAGTGCTCGAGGGAAATACATTTGAATTTGGCAAGATCGAACGTGTGCACAAGAAATGTCATATTGAGGTCTTCATGGCTGTCACTTGAATGGAAGAGGGTGACGACCGAGGTGGGGTAGGGTGGGGTATGATGTGGTGTAAGACTCAGAAAGGACTTAGCGAAATTACCTGGTATCGCCTCCATCCGTTTGTTCGGTTTTCTCCAAAGTTTGACTTCTGTAGCGTCCGAATTCCCCAAGTCTAGTTTGTGTGTAGATAGATTACAAGGTATGGATCACGTCTAGGCAGACAGCTTATCCATGTCCAGATAGGCTCTGCATCAGCAAATCACTTTGCCTCTGTCGGTTCTGTACAGAAGGGACCAAGCTGTGGCCAGCCATTTTTTGGTGGTGGGAAAAAAGGTGTTTTTATTGATATGGTCATTTTCCGCAGTGAATAGAGTTAGCGTGAAATGTAAAAGAGTCCGCGGAGTTGCGTGGAGGACCGACACGAACAACCTCCATGATCAGTTGCCTGATAAGGAAATTATTTAACGACTCACCACTGTTGCGATAATCTATCACGCGCCATGTCCTCGAGTTCAAGAACATCTTTCGTGCTAGCTTCCCGGGCATCAAAACTTGCACAGATACAAACTAACATCGTCAGAGATGACCTCGAGACTGCATTTCCGGACCTTTCATTCGATACGTCATTTATGACGACCGAGGGCGACAAGAACCAATCCCAAGCGTTATATCTACTCGGAGGAAAAGCGTTGTGGACAAAAGAACTCGAGGTCGCGTTGAAGGAGAATGTGGTTGATATGCTGGTGCATAGTTTGAAGGATGTGCCTACGACCCTACCGCAAGGCTGCGAAATCGGGGCGATATTGGAGAGAGAGAATCCTGTTGATAGTCTGGTGGTAAAGCAGGGCTTGCCTTACAAGACTCTGCAAGATCTGCCAGAAGGGAGTGTCGTGGGTACGAGCAGCGTTCGGAGAGTCGCGCAGTTGCGGAGGTCTTTCCCTGGCTTGGTATTTCTAGATGTCGTACGTTTTTGCAGCCCACAAGTACATCGCACGCGCTAACATGTTTGCAGCGAGGAAATTTGTAAGGCTATATGTTTATCTCCAAGCTAAGCTTAATATCAATTCCAGAAACACCCGCCTTGCAAAGCTCGATGCCCCCGATGGTCCTTATACGGCGCTTATATTGGCCAAAGCTGGTCTTGTACGGCTAGGCATGGGAGATCGCGTCACAGCAGATCTCACCGCACCAATACTCTTTCACGCTGTCTCTCAGGGTGCTTTGGCAGTTGAGATCCGCGCAGATGATCAGGAAGCACGGAAATTGTGCAAAACGCTAACTCACCAGGAAACACAGTGGAAGTGCCTCACAGAGAGGGCACTACTAAGAGAACTGGAAGGTGGATGTAGTGTTCCTGTTGGCGTCTCTACCTCGCTATCGCAGATTGATAAAAGCGCCGGGGAACTGACACGCGCAACCCTCACGATGACGGGTTGCGTCACGTCACTTGACGGCTCCGTGCATGTCCAAGACACTCTTTCGCAAGAGGTTGAGAGTACGCAGGACGCGGAGGAGCTAGGTAGAAAACTTGCGACAAAATTGATGTCGAACGGTGCCAAGGCAATATTGGATGACATCACACAAGATAGACGGAAAAGAGCTAGTGAAACAGAGACGGCAGCAGAATAGAAAGGCTGCATATTGGCATTACAAGTTAGCTTATGCTTCAAATACAAAATCCTATGTACAAAATGTACTTGTCGATAATCCGAATACGCGTCGAAGTGTCTCTTGCAGTTCAAGTACGCAAGATCATGAGGACGATGAACCAGCAATCCTGAAGAGCAAGAAGAATCATCTACCTTCCCACGAGCGCCTGCAAATCCCTGGATAATTTCGAGCAGCAGGTGACTCTAAAGCAGGAAGGAGTCAAAGACATTGAAGAACGAAAAAAATTGCAGTGCGCTTTTATAAGAGGCGCTTATTTGCGTTTATTTACTTTTTTCCAAACTTGGACCACTGTCAAGTTAACCGGTTAAGGGCACATATCCCAGCCTTGGATTCCAACTGGCATGACCTCAATCTCGTCTCGTCGTTTACGCAAAGAGCTCAGTGAAATACAGTCAGAAGGATGTCCTACAGGTATGTACTCTCAAATTATGCGTGCAACTGACTGACTCGTCGTTGATTACAGGCATCACATTACTCAGCGCCGACAACTTTGAGACGTGGTATTTCACCATAGAAATTCTGGGGGAAAGTTTATACCAGGTCTGATGCGACTTCACTTTCATGATTACAAGTTTCACAACAATATGATTAGGGGGAGGTATTCAAGCTCATGTTTCGCTTTGACTCAAGCTATCCTATCTCGGCGCCTGCTGTCCAGTTCGTTGTCAACCAGGAGTCAACGGCACCTGTGCATCCGGTGCGTATATCTACAGCCGTAATCTGCGGTGATAACTGACCGTCGATTAGCATGTATACTCCAATGGACATGTGAGTTCGCTACATGCCGAACACAGCGCACTGTGACATGTCTGATGCATCTTAGATTTGCGCTTCTATCCTTGGAACCGAATGGTCACCAGTTCTGAGTGTTTCTGCTGTGTGTGTAACCCTGCAGAGTATGCTTGCATCATGTAAAGTGAGTCTCTCCTCAGTATCCGCGACATAGCCGTTCTAGAAACACGGTATATGTTACAGTCAAAGGAACGGTGAGCTCCCACCACATCTAAAAGCGCCTTCCATTTATAACGTGTAACTCTAAAGACCTGTAGATAATGACAGGTACGTCCGGTATGCACCCGATAATCCAAAGAAGGTACGTCTCAGCGCCCTGCTACACGTTATTCGGAATCTCTGAAGTTTTTTTGACATGTAGACTCGCTTCCACTATGATGGTAAGTAGCTGGTGCGCCCAATATATTCTTCGGCTCACCACATCTATCCTGCGTGTCTGTTTCATCACACGATTAGACGATACGTATGTTTTCGTTCTCAGTCATTCATGTTCAACCATACTGATATTGTGTTTGATGATTAGGGTGTAGTAGTACTGATAGTTGTTGGATGTATCTAAAGGCGGATGTTGTACTATCATACCAAGGGTATCATCAAGGCAACGCGAGGAAGTTGTATTCCAGTTCTTTGGGTCTATTCCTGATGAGGTGACGGAACTTGGACCCCACTTGTAGACTTCGTAATTGCATGCTTGATTTCCACGAGTTCTGTCAAGTTCTGTCCGGCTTTGATCCGCCTGCTTATCTGCGGTGCGGGTGAACTGTATGTGGAAGTGTGTTTCTATGTACCCACGAGGTAGGTTTATTAGTGGGACAGCTAGCTTGGTAACCCGTGTTAGATAGATTTAAAGAGATAAGTGGATACCCGCAGACTGCTCACCTCAATGAAAGTCAATACGATTCTTCACGAAGGGAAACTCCGGCGCAATATTAACGCATACCAGCGATGCTTGCCATTGGATCACAGGTATAAAGCAGCTCAGCGTCCGAGAAGTAATATGTATTATACGCGCTCCGTGAATTACCGATCAATCTCCCTCAGCTCATCAATCGACGTTAGGAACATATGGCTCCACCAGCATCTTGCTGAACTCCTTCAACTTCTCTGGACCACGGACTTCTTCTGTCAGTAGTGGTAACTGAACGATATGGAAGAACTCGTCGTAGAGCTCATGGGCCTCGGCAAGATACTTTTGCTGCATATTTCTTCGTACTTGACAATGCTCGCAGTTGGATGCTAGATTAAAATTAGGATTGTATTACTTGGAGCAGTAGCAAGTACTTGCATGTCTTGGGGAAGAGCAGCTGGTTGACGACGATGTTGTGCGTGTCGATCTCGTAAGCTGTCAGTTCTTGAACGAGACGCTCTGTCTCATACAGAGACAGGAACTCGGAGATGCAAACGCAAACGAAAGTCGTCTTTTCCTGAAAATAATATGAGATACTTTCCGATATGTTCAATGACGAGGCATACAGGGTCCTTGAACTGCGTGTTGACTTCATTAATCACGGCACGCATCGACTCTAGCTTTGCGAACATATCCTCCTGAGAATCCTGCTGACCGCCCATCATACTCGACATTTGTCTGATCATGGGCCCAAATTGACCACTGAGCGTACTGAGTTTGCCCAGGGCCTTTTCCAGTACAGTGGGAAACGAAAGGAAACGGAGGGTATGACCTGTCGGTGCGGTATCAAATACGATGACCGAATATTCCATCGACTTGACGTGTCTGTGAAGACATTGTCTCATCAATCCAAGGAAGTCGGAAGTTAGATAACGAACTTCATGATCTCAGCGAAACTCATTGCCTCGTCAACACCAGGAATGGCAAATGCGAGATCCTGCATCATCGAGCCCATCATACCGTTTGAATCAGCTGGGGTTGCAAAGAATCAACAAGAAAATAGCGGCGTTGTGGGACGTCAACGCGTACACTGCTCGACCATCTCCTGGATTGCACTTGTAGGATCGATTTCCATAGCGGACAGGTTATCGAATCCGTTGACCTTTGTCGCGTCTTTGGAGAACTTTTGTCCGAAAGCATCCGACAGATTATGTGCTGGGTCGGTGGACTAAAGCTAAGGGTGGATATCGGTATCTGAGACTGTAGATGTGACCACGTACGATGAGTAGCACTGATTCTCGGCACTGAGCGAGTTGGATGGCTAGCGAACACGAGGTGGTTGTTTTCCCTGTACGTATGGATTAGGATTCTAATTGTTCAGACTCAAGTGGCCACGTACCGACACCACCCTTACCACCTGCATCGCATTCGAGTCGACCCCGAGGTGAGCTGGGCAAGTAGCTGGATGGTAAAGCACGTACCACAGAATATCCATTTCAAGGACTTTTGATCCAGAACATTTTGTAGAGTTGGCGGTAATGTTTCTTCTGCCATATGAGATGCTCGAAAGTCGTGAAGAAGATGAAGCTTGTTACGCGTCTTCAAGCACTGTGAAATGGTCAAGCCGCGTTTGGACGATTAGCCTCTTTCAGCTTCTACATCCTACTGCGACATTCTACAAATCAGTTAAATAAATTCACAGAGTACGTGTCCACTTTTTACTCTGGTTGCCATGTCAGAAACAAAATTATCATTCAGAGGTTAGTCACTCCAGACTTATCGAGTGGGACAGGCTCATATCCCCAACAGCTTTACAACTAGCCAATCAACAACGGACTGCTTATGGTCTCCGGTATAATGATTTCACGCGATACAGGAAGCACTGCGCCAATAGGACGCATCGTCTCCGGTCCACCCTCAAAATGACCCATGGCAAGGGCCGAGAATTCAAGAAACTGCCTCCCTTGAGCACAGACAACATCAAGGATGGACAGTGCGTACTACGTCACATTTCACACATCAAGAATTAATAAATCTCGGATAGCTTGGAGCTTCTACTCTTCGAGTCAGAACGTGCCTGGGCTTATTCTCAAGATCTCGTTACCCAATCCCTACAGCCAGCCAATGAAGATCAAGCTGGAACCCTGCGCATAGCGCTACAGGGCGCTTCCGCCGTGCAGTACACTGGTCGACGCAACTTCTATCGCACTGTCAATCTCTATATACGTCTTCATATCTCTCTGCAGAAGGGCTCATACAAATCACCATCTACACTCTCATCCTCAACGGTCGCTTCTTGCGATACCGGGACAACTTTGAGGATGCGGTGATCCAGCTTAGCGTTGCGAGACACCTTCTCGACGAACTCGCTGATCGTGCTGCAACGAGCAGAGACCAGGCTCTGGCAACGGTGTTTGCAGATGAAATTGGTCCTGAAATCAGGTATTGCGCACATGAGCTTGGAAGGGAGAGGGCGTATGATGTGGATGCGATCGCTGCTGAGTTGTCAGAAAAGCATCGAGGGGAGATCGTTGAGGGATGCGATGCTCTGATTCAGAAATTTAGGCAGGAGGGGGAGGTGCTGGGACAGGCGAGGGGAGGAAAAAGTTGGCGACTTTGATGTGGGAAGGACAGCCGGTGCCAGTGCGCAATCCAGAGTTGGTGGATGTGTTATTGCAGGTGCAGGAGGCGGAGGCGAAGATTACGCAGTCGCGTGAGCCTGCTTGGGCAGAGGGCGCTAGCAACAAGGGGAGGACAAGCAAGTCGGGTGGTCATGGGTCCAAGAAGGGCGTTGCCGCATATGATGCTATTCTCCTTGCTCTTAGTGATGCGGAAGAGGTGGCCAGGAAACTGGTTGAAGCGCAACAGGTGCACTGTTACCTTCGTTCATTTGTATTTATTATTGATCAATTCGACAGAATTCTGGAAGTTCATCTACCTCTGCAGCTGGCACGCGTGACATCCACTTTGTTTACGCTTACATCGTTTATCAATTGCTCTCTCGCCGGATCCAGCGTGATCTTCTCCTAGTTTCCGCTCTCCTCACCTCGCATCGACCACAAGCCTCTGCAAAACCAAACAAAGAACATGTTGATGCCCGTCTTTATCCTGCGGTGGTCAAGCTCCTGGATACTGTCATCCAAGGTCTTGCCCAGATGCGCAATTTGAGCATCGTGGACGAGAGCCCTGACCTAGCGTCTGCTGTTGAGGCCCGTCTGACGTTTACCAAAGCTCGCAGGTAAAGATCAACTTCTTCTGCATCAATTCCACGCGCTGATAGTGTTTTAAGATGTTCTTATCTTGCGCAATGCTATGTAGCTGTGAAAAAATACGCCGAAGCGCTCTCACTGATCCAACATGCAACTATCTATCTCCGTGAAACGCGTTCTACGCTGTCCATCTTCTCAGAAGACCCTATTTCTGCCGGATCACCCGCCTACTATCCACTCACGTCTTCTGATCTTGACGTTCTAGAATCTACCATCACTCAAGACGGCCTAACGATCAAAAACGAATGGTTCGCGTACAATGGTGGCTCCATCAACGCTGACAACAAGACATACAAGAAACCGCTGTTTTTCGATATTGCATTGAACTATGTGCAGCTGGATATGGATAGATTACAAGAGAGAGCTGGGAAGGCACCTGCACCACCGCTTGTTCCCGTGCAAGCTGTGCCTGCGAAATCACGTTTGGAGGAGGTGGCGAGACCGAAAACACCAGAACCACAAGCGCCTGCGAGGGGTGGACTCAGTAGTTTGCTCGAGGGGTGGTGGGGACGGAAGTGAGGTACAACAAGTTGATTGTTATCAAGACATTTAGGCGAGTAGTCAAGTACAGTAAAACATACACAAAGCAATGGAATAGGTAGCATATAGTCCGACGGTTATATGAAAAAAAGGAACTCTACAATCATTGTGTGATGAACTAAGATGAAAAGGGTTCATCAGGTGAGTTCATCAACAATTAGAGTCAACCTACTGCTTCAGATGCAGACTCGGAAAAATCAGAATGTCCCCCCAGTTTTTTTGCCTCCGGCTGACTGATGAGACTGAGGCTGCGGCCAAGCTTTTGCACCTCCTGCCAGAATTCGGAGTTTCCGGTCTCCTTGAGACACGATTCCTTCAGCTCCTTCAGGAAACTGGTAACAATGAGCATTTGAGCACTTGGGCGATTCAAATACTTACATATTCCAAGCATCAATCTCATCTTCTTTTAAAGACGTATCCCGCATAGCGGTCATACACTCAATCATCTCCTTATGCCGCCTCGATGCGAATGGCCTCAACACCACCTCTTTGATAATGACACCCATATCTTCCACAGCCTTCGTCACCACGTCCCCTTGTGCAAGGTTTGTCTTGAAGTCGCGTAGAGGGTACGTCGAGCCGATGATACGACCCGGGGCACGACCAGGGTCAACATCAGGCGACATCGAGCGTTCTGGGGTCGGCAGTGCGTTAAAGGGTCGCTTTTCCAGTAAAAGTGGCTCCTGGTCTGATTCTTCTTCCGTCTCAGAATCTGATGCGGCAGATTTCTTGGTTGGGCGTGCGAGTTTTGGTGAGACCTGGGACGCGGCGAGTTCTTTATCTTTGTACGACGCGGCTGGTCTTTTGTCGAGGAGGAGTATGTCTTCGTCTTCGTCCATAGCGCGGACGTGGCCATCTTTGCGGACTTTTGTGGCTTTCTTGGATACTGGGTGAATGAGAAAAGTATGAGTAGGTGAATTATGAAATGGGAGGTAATTGAACCCGTACCTTCTTTGACTTTGAACACTGTCTTGCATTCTGCAACTGCGTCTTTGCTAGCTTTGAGGGCCCACCGGGGAGGGTTGATGTATTTGAGAAGTTCTGGATGGGGCGGCGGAAGGGGGTTGCTGATAATGTCACTCACGACTGCACTGTGGAAGAGCGCCTGTTTCGTGCGATGGATAGCGGGGTTGTACGACTGTTGGGTGTCGTACCATGGAATTGGTTTCCTGTTTAAGAACTACCTCAGCAGAACAAAGCAAGCTCCTGATGAATCGAAAACGCACCCTTCCTCATCTTTCTCCCCTGAATCCATAATGTCCATGGAGTCGATAAATTTACCCATGGCTTCGAGTTGATCTTCTGTTGGGAGGTAAGGATGCTTTGTAACCGATTCACCGTTTTTTGATACAAGGTTCTCGAGGGAGGCGAAAGTGTATTTCCGGACGTCATCTGCAAAGGGCATCTATCATACCCAACAATAAGTTTAGTTCGGGTTGGGGGTAGGGAAGGATGGAAGAAGACGTACTTGCACCCACAGCAGAAAATCAATATTTGTATCAACTTGTGCCTCTAAAACGCCCATCTTTGGGTCCATTCCGTCCTTAGAGACCCAGCGCGCGATAGCGAGGACGCCTTTCTCATACATAGCTTGTACGATGGACGAAAGTGCGACCTGCTGTTGCGGTGCACCGGGGTCTGCCCATATATATTGGACTTCACCCATTGCCAGCTCCCGGCGAAACTGTGTCTGGGTGAGCTACACGCATGGAGTAAAGAGGTGTGCGTACGTTCTTTGCATGGAAAAATCCGCAAATGTCGATACCCTTTCTTGTGTTTAAGCGAGGGAACTGCCCATCAGGGCACGGGGCGTACGTGGAGCCGTATTTGAAGCCCCTTATGAGCTGTTCCTTCTCCACCTTTTCGAGGTTCTTGTCTTTGTCTTCCTCATCGTCACTGCCCGTATCCATCTTATCCTGTTCTTCTCCATCCCGGGTTGAGCGATCGATATAGTACTCGCTACGCATCTTCAGCTGTGCAAACACCGCCATTTCTTCATCCTCATCGACTTGCATTTGTTCGTCAGTTTTTTTTCGTCGGCCGAATTTCTTCCAGCTCTTGGGGCGTGCGAGGACTGTACATTTGCTGGCCTTGACGAGGATTTCAATGGCTTCCTCGGGTCGCACGTCGACATCGCCTAGGCGGAGAACTGTGCCCATGAGTGCGGATTTAGTTTGCTTCATGTCTGGTCTGGCGATTTCTTGGAGAGCAAAGGCACATGTTCCGACCAGGCCGTTGTCAAGGACTGAGGTGAGCTTGTGATAAAATGCTTCGTTTTCGAACTGACAAGGATATTAGATCTGAAAGGATAGAGGGGAGGAAATGTACTTTAATGGTAGATTTGTCCTCCTCGTGGAAAGGGAATTCGTCGTCATCGAAGTCGACACCTCTGATGAAGTACAAATCAGGACACCAACAAAAATTATGAACGGATAACTCACATAATAGTGAGAGATATAGCGAGGCCATTCATTTTATTTACGGTCGCTTCCCAGTCCTCGATTTCCATGGGACTCTGGCCATCTGTCACGATGACGATTTTACGCGTCCATGTACGCTTCTTGTTGAGGTAGATGTCTTGTGTTTCGATGCCGACGATGAGAGCGTCGATAGCTATAGAGAATAAGATGTCAGGACCACAAGGAATTAAAAAGTACACACGATCTCCTGAGTTCTCTGAAGGCTGGAGGGCGTCAAGCTTGGCAAGAGTGGCTGAGTTGGGCGGTGCGATGGGAATGTATTCTGATACGTGTTGATATCCGCCGTTCTTTTCATGAATTATATTGTCCGTCTCTGAACTATGGTCAGAAAAATCGTAATGCATACACGAAATGATGGCCCACCTTCGGAGCCAAATAGGATAACGCCGCATTGGTCCGTCTTGCGGCCATTGAAAATCTGTATTGCCGTGAGTTGACAGGAGTAAGTCTCTATTTATTCAACGTACCATGTCTTGTATTTTGAGCTTTACGAATTGCAATGCCCATTGAAGGTTGGTCATCTCTGTGGTGCGCCGCTCCCCGCTGGGCGTAGGGGGTAGTTCTACGGATCTTGTTACACCCATCGACGGAGATACGTCGATGAGGAACATTGTCACTGTATACTGAAGAATATAATACATTAAAAGTAGAATTGCAAAAAAAAAAGATATGCATACTCCTGCACGTTCAGCTGGCATGGTGGTAGAGAGCAACACGTCGGTCAATGAGAAACGCGTCAATTAGGGACAAAGCACGTGACCGTCGTGACTTGCTGACAACGACTGCGCAAAACCTTTTTCCCACGGCATTCCTTCTTTTGTTTTGACTCTTGAGCAGGAGCCGAGAGGCAGTAGGCCGGACAAGCCCCATGGCCATGCAAGGCCAACTCCTGATACAGCCAGTTCACCAACAAAATTCATTCACTAATAATCAACAGATGCAGTCTGCAATGAACCAACAGCAACAGCAGCAGTTATCGCCTGCTCAGCAGCGTCAAGTACATTCGCAACGTTATAATATGCTTGTTCAGGCTAGTCACTTCGATCTACTACAGAAATTGATATGTATTTACCGCCTTTTAGCGTATCAAAGAACTCAGGCAATCAGGCGCCACCATTGAGACCTCTCCTGAATATGCACAGCTTGCCAAGCAAGTCACTGCTTATTCTCAAGGAGCTCATCAACAAATGAGTCAGTCTCTTGAAATGTTCAAAGGAGGCTAAACTTATTATTTTTAGATAAACAATCGCACCAAGACCAGCCACAGTCAAACGGTCACCAACCACAACCACCTCCTTCCACCGATGGTCTCATTAATGGCGTTACTGTCAACGGTCATTCTGCATCACAGTCTGTCCCAGGACCCTCCATTACCCCCGTATCATTCACTCCAGATCAAATATCTGCTCTACGCGCTCAGATAATGGCCTTCAAACTCATCACCCGCGGTTCTCCCATCCCAGACCACATACAGCATGCAATTCGCGTGTCCAACACTGCCGTCCCGGATCTTGAGAAGCTTCTCCAGGGCCCAGACACCCCATCCCGTATAGTCGACAGCGCTGCTAAAATGCAGAAAGGCCACATTGTCCCGCCCGCACCCGCCGAAACACCTGTGCCAGTTGAAGTCGTAAAAGAAGAAGAGCATGGTCCTCCCATCGAACCTGCTGATCTTTCCAAAGGCCCTTTCTTCGAGGAAGCTGTTGACTCGGGCGTGTACCCGTATAACGCATTCAGGCTTCCCTTCTCCCACCTTGAGCGCCCACCGAACGTCGACCCAACTATGGTCGCAACACGCCTCCAGCGCCTCCTTATTCCCTCCATAATGCCTGTAGGTCTCGACGTGCACCAGATCATCAACGAGCGCGATCGCTTCATCGAAGCACGCGTCCAACAGCGCATTAAAGAGCTCGAGGAGATCCCAGCCACCATCGGCGATGGCAACTTTGATTCTCTGGCAGACGTTATCCTCGGTTCGTACAAGCAAGAGCCCGCCAACGATAACTGGCAACTCTCAGCGCTGTCCCCACACGGGAAGCTACGTGCAATGATCGAGCTCAAGTCTCTCAAGGTGCTCGAGAAGCAGCGCGCCATGCGCGCCATTGTCGCGGAGCGCTTGATCCAAGGCACCTTGCTCCCACTCAACCGTGTGGACTTTAGACGGGCCCGCAAGCCCACACTCAGAGATGCACGCATGACCGAGCAAGCGGAGCGCAAGCAACGTATCGACCGCGAGAGGCGTGCAAAACACAAGCACGTCGAGCAACTCGGTGTCATCTGTCAACACGGGCGGGACATCATCGCTGTGAACCGTGCTGCGCAGGACCGGGTTGCGAAACTCGGGCGTGCCGTGATGTCGTTCCATGCGTTCACTGAGAAAGAGGAGCAGAAGCGTATCGAGAGGATATCGAAGGAGCGTTTGAAGGCGCTCAAGGCGGATGATGAGGAGGCGTATATGAAACTCATTGATACAGCCAAGGATACGCGCATTACCCATTTGCTGCGGCAGACGGATGCCTATCTCGACTCGCTTGCGCAGGCTGTTGTTGCGCAGCAAAACGAGTCTGGCCCCATGGACACGAACTTTGACCAAGAGGAAGGCCCCGCAAATGAGGCCACGTTTGGCGCTCAGGTCAGTGCTGATGCTCAGGACGAAAAGGGCAAGGTGGACTACTATGCTGTTGCACATCGCATTTCGGAGAAGGTCATGAAGCAGCCTGGCATTCTTATCGGCGGTCAGCTTAAGGACTACCAGCTCAAGGGCCTGCAATGGATGGTCAGTCTTTATAACAACAAGCTCAATGGTATTCTTGCAGACGAGATGGTGAGCAACGACATTTGGGTTCTTTATATCACATCTCACGCAAGCGTAGGGTCTCGGTAAAACCATCCAAACCATCTCCCTCGTTACCTTCCTCATCGAGGTCAAGAGACAGCGCGGCCCTTATCTTGTCATTGTGCCTCTATCAACAATGACGAACTGGTCCGGCGAATTCGCAAAGTGGGCGCCGACGGTGAAAATGATTTCATATAAGGGCAACCCCGCGCAACGTCGTAACCTCCAAGGCGACCTGCGGATGGGCCAGTTCCAGGTTCTGCTCACTACATATGAGTATATCATCAAGGACCGGCCTATTCTCAGTAAACTCAAATGGGTACATATGATCATCGGTGAGCGGGCTTGAGTATTTCATCGATTCTTGGTTGTTTATCTTTGGTATTAGATGAGGGACATCGCATGAAGAACACCCAGTCGAAACTTGCGCAGACGCTCACGCAATACTACCATTCCCGCTACCGCCTCATCCTTACTGGTACTCCCCTTCAGAACAACCTTCCCGAACTTTGGGCCCTGCTGAACTTCGTCCTGCCCAAGATTTTCAACTCCGTGAAGTCATTTGATGAGTGGTTCAACACGCCATTCGCGAACTCGGGTACAGGAGACAAGATCGAGTTAAATGAAGAAGAGGCCTTGCTCATCATTCGGCGGTTGCATAAGGTGTTACGGCCGTTCTTGTTGAGAAGGTTGAAGAAAGACGTGGAGAGCGAACTTCCGGATAAGGTAGAGAAGGTGATCAAGGTCCGCATGAGTGCCCTGCAGAGTCAGCTGTACAGGCAGATGAAGAAGCACAAGATGATCGCTAATGGGAAGGATGCGAAGGGGTACGTTTTTCACTTTCGACGGGATGGGAGGATGTAGCGCTGATCTTTGCCTTGTTAGCAAATCTGGAGGCGTAAAAGGTCTTAGCAATGAACTCATGCAGCTGCGCAAGATCTGTCAACATCCGTTCTTGTTCGAGAGTGTTGAGGACAAGGTCAATCCCACGGGGCTCATCGACGATAAGTTGGTCAGGTCGGCTGGCAAACTTGAGCTCTTGTCGCGTATTCTTCCCAAGTTCTTTGCAACGGGTCATAGGGTGTGTTGCACCCTATAATCGCCCGAGCTGTACTAACATTTGTGTCCACCAGGTCCTTATTTTCTTCCAAATGACAAAGGTCATGGATATCATGGAAGATTTCTTGAAAATGATGGGCTGGAAGTATCTCCGTCTTGACGGTGGTACGAAAACGGAAGAGCGTGCTTTGCATGTACAACAGTTCAATGCGAAGGATTCGGAGATTAAAGTCTTCATCCTGTCTACACGAGCTGGTGGTCTGGGTCTCAACTTACAGACTGCGGATACTGTTATTATGTGTGTTATTTCTTATGGTTGTGCCATTCTCTATGCTGACGCCTAGGTTTGCAGTTTTGATAGTGACTGGTGAATAAGGTTCTGGCTATTGTTTGGGCAGACGTGCTAATGATAACATCTTAGGAATCCTCACGCTGATCTTCAGGCTCAAGATCGTGCTCACCGTATCGGCCAGACTAAGGCTGTCCGCATCCTCCGTTTCATCACGGAAAAGAGTGTCGAAGAAGCCATGTATGCTCGTGCGCGATACAAACTCGATATAGACGACAAGGTTATCCAAGCCGGTCGTTTTGACAACAAGTCGACGCAGGAAGAGCAGGAGGAATTTCTGGTGGGTGTTACGGAAGCTTTCTCATAAGTAACTGATAGCTAAATTGGGGCTATGCAGCGGTCCATCCTCGAAGCAGACCAAGAAGAGGAAAACGAAGAAGCTGGTGATATGAATGACGATGAACTGAATGAAATGTTGGCGAGAAATGACGAGGAAGTTCTGATTTTTCGTTCGATGGATATTCAACGAGAACGAGATGCACTAGACGCATGGCGTGCAGTCGGCAACAGGGGGAAACCGCCGTTGCCGCTCATGCAGCTTGAAGAGTTGCCTGAGTGTTATCAGACGGATGAACCATTCGAGCCGAAAGAGATTGATGATGCTATCGAGGGTCGTGGTCAGCGTCGTCGTAATGTCGTCAATTATAACGACGGCCTAAGCGATGAGCAGTGGGCGATGGTACGTCTTGTAGGCTATCGCGATGCATGCATACTGATTAGGATTTCAGGCTGTGGAGGATGGCGAGGACTTGCAGGAACTCGTTGACCGTGCCCGTGGCAAGAAAGAACGACGGGCTGCCAACAAACTTCTCAAGGAAACTGATACACCGGGTCGTAACACTCCAGCGTCAGATGTTGGTGTCGGGCGCAAGGGGAAGAAGGGGAAGGGGAAGATGACTGCCAATGACTATGATACACCTGGTGTAGCTGGGAAGCGGAAACGTGGGATGAAGTCTATGTCCGTGACGCCTTCGGTGATCGATGATGACGACGAAGAGCGTGACATGGTAAGTTGATTTTGAGTGTTTCTTTAGACAGTTTTCTGATGATATCACTGGCATCTAGAAACGACGAAAAACGAAAGCCGGTGACGTATCACCTGCAATAAGGGATAAGATGAAGAAGGCTTTCAATGAAGTTTTCAGGTCGGTTCTTGCCTGTGAAGACAAAGATGGCCGGAAACGTTGCGAACTTTTCCGGGAGCTCCCCGACAGGAGAGTGAGTAAAAGGTGTCTGGTTTCATACTACTCCGATATACTGACGATACGATCAGGACTATCCCGATTACTATCAGTTAATCACACATCCGATCGCGTTGTCCACACTTCGAAAGCGGGGTAGCACTGGATATTACAAGAGCATCACGCACTACAAAGAGGACTGGAAGCTCATGTTCGACAACGCACGGACGTATAACCAGGAAGGTTCGTGGGTATACATAGACGCTGAGGAGATGGAAAAGGTGTTCCACAGCACTCTAGAGAGACTCACTGCTGGGACAGGGCTACCTGGGGCCTCACTAGCTCTAGGTGGACCATCAAGCTCTGCAGCATATGACTCCGCGCTTACTCCTATGGACGAGGATGAGCGACCGCAACGAGGCAGAGCTCGGAGTGCTGGTCGCAAACAGGTGATCAGTGATGATGAATACCTGACGCCGAGTGATGAGGAGTAGATATTCCTTTACATCATGCTTTGTCTTTTTTTTGTCGTGTTCTTTCCTCGTTTTTATGAGAGCATCATTTTTTGGAGTATTTGTATTGTATACAATATCATCATGATATCGACCAGCGAGAGAGCTTGAATGGTACTACCAGAATATTAATGGTGAAAGACCAGAGAATCTACTTCATGACAATTTGAATTTTGAACCGTGCAGGAAGCTTTAGGTGTGCATCGACTCTCGGATACTCGGTACGCGTACGGTCCCCATTCTCCCGAATTTTACGTCATCTACTAATGTCCTGTGCAGTAGCCTCGTGCTGGGACTACAGCCTGATCGTGCTCTCAACTTGAGTGCATGCAACTACCACTGTCCATTGAGCTTTGAATAAAACCACAACCAATCGCCCATCATCTCAAACATAACTTCAAGCTTCTGAACGTTGATTATATCTCCATTGCTTGATCGTTTCAACGCTTAAATCGTTTCACTTCGAACGAAATTATACATCAGACTTTGATTGTTCAATCAACATTGTCGTACGTCGTCCCCTCCGAGATAGCGATCACGATGACAATTTCTGATCACTATGTAGTGGTTCCCCGAGTCCCGACTTGTCCTATTCTAACTTGCACTTTGTGTCAGTCTATCATCAACCTCTGTCGATAAGTAACTTAGATCAGTGTAATATCTCATTCCCTCGGCGCCTGTCTCACTCTCTGACCTAATTGGCTCTAGCAATGGCTGAAGGACCTTGGGAGAAGCTGTCCAAGGTTGCTGTCCAGGGTGCTAAATATAACTCCCCTGAACGCCAGCCCCATCCGAAATGTTTGGAAGGCACCCGGGTAGATCTTCTTAAATTCATCCACGGATCATTGGAGAAACGAGAGAATAGCCAAATGATTTGGCTGCATGGCACAGCAGGCGTCGGAAAGTCCGCTGTGGCATTCACTGTAGCTGAGACGATGAAAGGTCTGAAAATGACAAAGGAGACGAAAATCGAAACAAGGCTTGCGGGGACGTTCTTTTTCTCGCGCAAGCACACAAAACGCAGCACGACCGCTCACTTCTTTGCGACCCTTGCTTACCAGCTTGCGACCAATTTTCCCAGCGTCCGGACGAAGGTGAACAATGCTATCCACGAGAATCCCGCGGTTCTAAACCACGACAACTGTCTCGGCGACCAGATGGAAGCGTTATTTTGCCGACCTCTCCGGGACCTGAAATCCTCTGGCAGGCTGTGCGAGTGTCCGCCTCCAGTTTTTGTTATCGATGCCCTCGATGAATGTAATCCTGAAACCGTCGCAGACCTCGTCTCCCTCCTCGGCGAAGCTCTTCGTGATCCCGATCTTCCCGTGTTCCACATTCTGCTCACGAGTCGCTTAGAAGGACATATCCGCAAAGCCATTCAAAAAAAAGAGATGCGCACACTGGTGTGCGAGATACCAGTGAACACTTCCGGGGAGGGCGTTGCTGGCACTATTCCATTAGAAGGCGAAGATGTCGACAACGACATTTATATCTTCTTGCAGCATTCCTTCACAGAGTTGCAAAGTAGCCATCCTGATTTCCCGCAGCCCAGTGCGGAGAAGCTTACGCGGCTGGCGAATCGAGCTGGGAGACGCTTCATTGTGGCTTCTACAATGATGAAGTTTGTCGATGACGGATACAATGACCCCCGGGATCGCCTTGAGCTGATGCTCGAGCTGACCAATGAATTGCTTCCTGGAACAGAAGTGTACGACTTATACAACCGTATTCTCGCCACCTGTTCGGACCCCAGCCGGGCATATCAGCACTTGTCCATTGTTGCTGCACTTGCAGATCCTCTGCCGATGTCACAGATTGTGAAACTCCTTGGCCCTGGTCAAGGCAAAGATGTCGTGACTACACTTGTACAGCTACGGTCTTTCATAGACATTCCCGCGACGATGACCAGCCCATGAATATCTACCACTCGTCGATTCGTGACTATGCCTCAGACTGCTCAAACTGCAGCCTCCTTGGATCACAAGCCATCACGGCACCAGATTCCCTACTTGCATATTCCTCTTTCCGCTTGATGATGCAAGAAATTCCAGAACGCACTGCTCTGATGGATGCTCTCTTAGAATTGAAGTCGCAGAATGAGGCTATGAAACCCCACGACCCCAAGTGCTTGCAACAATCATTAGCCTTCGTCGTCGAACCGCCAGAGCCACTACGGATTCTTATGGGTCTGTTATGGCTTCGGGGAGGTCGCAGGCTGGGTTTACGGCCCTGGCTAGAGACTTTGGACGGACGTGCATGGCTGCAAACCCAAGATGGGAAAGACTATCTGCAGACTCAGAAAGGAGAAGACTGGTTGCAGACCCGGGGCGGGGGATATTGGCTACAGACCCACGCAGGGGACACTTGGTTGCGGACAGAGAGGGGGCGAGAGTGGCTGCAAAGTGGGCCAGGGTGGTTGTGGACTCAGAAGAGACGGCTACAGGTTGCCGGAGACGCTGGCGAGCAAATGCCATTGGTAACTTGGAACGGGCAAGACTCGCTAGAGACCATCAGCGGGCAAGGTTGGCTGGAGACACCGGGCGGGAGAGAATGGTTACTGACCCAGAGCGGGGGAGAGTGGCTGGAGACACAGACCGGGAAAGAGTGGCTGCAGAGCCGACGCGGGGAAGAGTGGCTGGATGAGGAGAGCGGACGAAAGTGGCTGGACGCGGAGAGCGGGCGAAAGTGGCTGGACGCGGAGAGCACACGAAAGTGGCTGGACGCGGAGAGCCCGCGAAAGTGGCTGGACGCGGAGAGTGGGCGAAAGTGGTTGGACACCTGGAGGGGGCAAATGTGGCTGGACACCGATAGCGGGCGAAAGTGGCTGGACACCTGGATGGCGCGAAATTGGCTGGACACTGAGAGCGGGCGAAAGTGGCTGGACACCTGGAGGGGGAAAATGTGGCTGGATACCGAGAGCGGGAAAATGTGGCTGGACGCGGAGAGCGGACGAAAGTGGCTGGACACCAAAAGTGGGCGAAAGTGGCTGGATGCCCTGGGTGGGCCAGAGTGGCTGGACACCGAGAGCGGGCGAAAGTGGCTGGACACCGGGAGCGGGCGAAAGTGGCTGGACGCGGAGAGCGGGCGAAAGTGGCTGGACACCTGGATGGCGCGAAATTGGCTGGACACCAAGAGCGGGCAAAAGTGGCTGGACACCTGGAGGGGGGAAACGTGGCTGGACACCGAGAGCGGGCAAGTGTGGCTGGACGCGGAGAGCGGACGAAAGTGGCTGGACACCGGAAGTGGGCGACAGTGGCTGGACGCCCTGGGTGGGCCAAATTGGCTGGACACCGAGAGCGGGCGAAAGTGGCTGGACACCGAGAGCGGGCGAAAGTGGCTGGACACCAAGAGCGGGCGAAAGTGGCTGGACACCTGGAGGGGGGAAACGTGGCTGGACACCGACAGCGGGAAAATGTGGCTGGATGCGAAGAGCGGACGAAAGTGGCTGGACACCGAGAGCGGGCGACAGTGGCTGGACACCGAGAGCGGACGAAAGTGGCTGGACACCGAGAGCGGGCCAGAGTGGTTGGACACCGATAGCGGGCAAAAGTGGCTAGACATCGAGAGAGGTCAAAAGTGGCTGGACGCACAGACTGGACGAAAGTGGCTAGACACCGAAAGTGGGCGAAAGTGGCTGGACGCCCAGGGTGGGCCAGAGTGGCTGGACACCAGGAGGGGCGAACGTGGCTGGACACCTGGAGGGGCAAATGTGGCTGGGCACTGAGAGCGGGCAAATGTGGCTGGACGCGGAGAGCGGACGCAAGTGGCTGGACACTGAAAGCGGACGCAAGTGGCTGGACGCGGAGAGAGGACGCAGGTGGCTGGACGCGGAGAGCGGGCGAAAGTGGCTGGAGACGCAGTGTGGGAAGGAATGGCTGCGAACACAGGGCGGGAGAGAGTGGCAGGGCAACATCCAGACTCCGATTGGGCATGCATGGCTATGCACCTTTTATGGGCGAGAGTGGCTACTGACTCACCATGGGCGAGAGTGGTTACTGACCCAGAATGCACAAGATTGGCTCCTAACCCCTGGAGGGCGAGAATGGTTGCAGACTTCAGGCGGACGAGAGTGGCTGCAGACCCTAGGTGGGCTGCAGACGGAACATGGCCAAAAATGGCTACAGACACAGAGTGGGCAAGAGTGGCTGCTGACCCTCAGTGGACGAGAGTGGCTACAGGCGGTGGGCGGACGAGAGTGGCTACAGACCCAGAGCGGACGAGGGTGGCTTGAGACATCCCATGGACAAGCATGGCAGTTGACCCCTGCAGCATCTGTCTGGGTGGCGATGGAAGACTTTTCGAACACGTTGGAAGCAATCAGCAAGTGCACAGATGTCCCACTATTGCATTTTCCATCAGCTTTTCAAGCAATCCAGGAGTTCAAGAGCTTACCAGATTTCTTGATGTTTCCGGTGTTCCTGGCGTTAAGGCCCCAGGATCATTCTACATCTGCATCTCTGCAAGATTGCCCAGACATCGAGGTCATCTATGCTGTGACTGCGTTCATGATTTTCGCAACCGAAGCACGGGAGCGAAGTCAATCAACCTCTGATGCTCTCCAGTATGCATGCCAAAATTGGGCCGTCCATCTCTCGCGAGCTCCTACACCATGGAATGATAAGCTTGAACATATCTTCAAGTCATTTTGGAATCGGTATATCCTCGCTTGGCTCGAACGGCAGTGGTGTTTGAAGGGTCTACAGTCTTGTCTCGTCGTTTTATCCGAAGGGCAGAAATTTGCAAAAGTATGCTGACCTGTAATTATTGTTACGTTGAAACGTCTGACCTGTGCGTACAAGTTTCTACAGGAAACTAATGCACCTGGCCGTAATACTCCGGCGTCGGATGTGGGTGTCGGGAGCAAGGGCAAGAAGGGCAAGGGGAAGATGACTGCCAATGATACACCTGGTATGGTTGGCAAGCGGAAACTTCGGATGAAGTCCATGTCTGTGACTCCTTCGGTGATCGATGATGACGATGAAGAGCGTGACATGGTAAGCTAATTTTGGGTGTTGCTTTAGAAAGTTCTCTGATGAAATCGTTGACATCTAGAAAGGACGAAAAACGAAAGCAGGTGATGTATCAGCTCTAGGTGGATCCTCAAAGTCTGCAGCATATGACACTGCGCTTACGCTCATGGATGAGGATAAGCGGCTGCAGCGAGGCAGGGCTCGGAATGTGATCGATGTGATCAGTGATGATGAATACCTGATGCTAAGCGATGGAGAGTAGCTCAGCATGCTTTGTCGTGTTGTTTCCTTATTTTTGACAGCATCATTTTTTTGAATTGTATACCACAAAATGTGACTCCGTTGACATCGATTGAGGATCCAGTTGATGATTTGAACCCTGAGGTATGGTGGCTGTTTCAGACTCGTTGGTGATACCACGGCAACACCGGACTTCGAAACCATAGTCACGGACTTACTAATTGCGGGGCCGCGCGCCTTGATACATGGAAGCACTAGGGAGTTTTCTTTGCACGATCCTCATGCTATACACCAATACCATGCCACTTTGCATGCAATCGCTGATCATCTCAAACATTTGATCATATCTCCGTTGTTTGATCGTTTCACCACTCAAACCGTTTTGCTTCAAACGAAATTACAGATTAGACTTTGATCGTTCTAGGTTGTCCCCTCCGAGATATACAATTTCTGATGACACCGTTCAACTTGACTAGTGCTTCCACGATTTGTCCTATTTTAACTCACATTTTGTGTCATATTTTATCAACGTCTACCAATAAGAGATCAGTGTGATGTCTCCTCACATCTCTCACTCTCTGACCTGACTGACAACTTTCTAGCAATGGCCGAAGGACCTTGGGAAAAGCTGTCCAACGTTGCTGTGCCGGGTGCCAAATATGACTCCCCTGAATGCGTGCCCCATCCAAAATTTTTGAAAGGGACCCGGGTAAACCTTCTTACATTCATCCGTGGATTACTGGACGAGCCAGAGAATCCGGAGCGGCCAGAACGGCAGGAGGAACCAGAGAACACAGACGAGCCAGAGAAGCAAGAGAAGCCAGAGAAGCCTGGGAGTCGAATCATTTGGCTGCATGACACGGCAGGCGTCGGAAAGTCTGCTGTGGCATTCACTGTAGCTGAGACGATGAAAGGTCTGAAAATGACAAAGGAGACCGACAGTCGAAACAAGGCTTGCGGGGAAGTTCTTTTTCTCGCGCGAGCACACGAAACGCAGCACGACTGGTCATTTCTTTGCGACTCTGTCAAGAACGACATGGACAGATTTATACGCGAGAAGCCTGCAGTTCTAAACCCCGATAGTTCTCTCCGCGACCAGATGGAGGTATTATTCTGCAGACCTCTCCGGCACCTGAAATCCAGTCTGTGCGAGCCTGGGTGCCCGCATCCGGTGTTTGTTATCGATGCCCTCGATGAATGCAAATCTGAAACCATCGTGATCTCATCTCCCTCCTCGGCGAGCTCTTCGTGATCCTGAGCTTCCCGTGATCCACATTTTACTCACGAGTCGCCCAGAAGAGCGTGTCCGCAAAGCCATCCAAAAGAAGAGATGCGCGCACTGGTGTGCGAGATACCGGTGAACACTTCTGGAGAAGGCGTTGCTGGCACGATTTCGTTAGACGGCGAAGACGTTGACAATGTCATCTGTATCTTCTTGCAGCATTCCTTCACAGAGTTGCAAAGTAGCCATCCTGATTTCCCGCAGCCCAGTGCGGATAAGCTTACGCGGCTGTCGAACCGAGCTGGCAGACGCTTCATTGTGGCTTCTACAATGATGAAGTTTGTCGATGACGGATACGATGACCCCGGGATCGCCTTGAGCTGATGCTCGAGCTGACCAATGAATTGCTTCCTGGAACGGAAGTGTACGACTTGTACAACCGTATTCTCGCCACCTGTTCGGACCCCAGCCGGGCATATCAGCACTTGTCCATTGTTGCTGCGCTTGCAGACCCTCTGCCGATGTCACAGATTTGAAACTCCTTGGCCCTGGTCAAGGCAAAGATGTCGCGACCACACTTGTACAGCTACGGTCTTTCATAGACATTCCCGCCGACGGCGACCAGCCCGTAAATATCTACCACTCGTCGATTCGTGACTATGCTCAGACTTCTCAAACTGCAGCCTCCTTGGATCACAAGCCATCACAGCACCAGATTCCCTACTCGCTTATTCTTCTTTCCGCTTGATGATGCAAGAAATTGCCAGAACGCACTGCTCTGATGGATGCTCTCTTAGAATTGAAGTCACAGAATGAGGCTATGGCTGTTGCCCGCTCTCGCTATCCAGCCACTCTCGCCCGTTCTCGGCGACATCCACTCTCGCCCACTCTGAGTGTCCAGCCACCCTCGCCCGCTCCGGGCATTCAGCCACTTTCGCCCACACTGGGCGTGCAGCTACCATTGTCCGCTCTGGGTGTCCAGCCACCATCGCCCTCCTTGGGTGTCCAGCCACTCTCGTCCGCTCTGGGTGTCCAACCACTACCACTCTCTCTCGCTCTGGTCGTACAGTTAGTGGTTAGTGGTTAGTAGTTAGAAGTTAGCAGTTAGTTCGGATTAGCTAGAATTATATTATGTCTTTGAAAATTTTGATGATAGGTAACCTAGGTTACAGTTTGGTGTACTGATAGTTACAATAGTTACAGCTACTTTCATATCGATAGACCAGATTTCATTTTGTTCCCCTCACCGCTTTTGTTTAGTTGTGGAGCTGTACAAACAAAAGGGTCCCGCCTGTTACGATATTTGGGCGCGCGAAGTATGCTAGAATGGCCGCCTGTCCGACGCTCTGCCCGACACAATTGCAGTACTCTTGAGACTTGCCGCCATGCCTGGAAACTGCCATCACATCCCAGCAATAGGTGACCATGTTTTCTCGTATGAAATCTAGTAGCATAGCACGAGCTACTCACAAGCCACTGAACTGTTAACCGAGTTTTTCGGCTCATCTCACAGGCTAAAGTGGACGTCCTCGTCTGCTCACAGCAGCAGATGCTTCAGTAAGTGAATTAAGCCTGCAGTACAGTGGTGGTAATTTCTCTAACTCCATTACTAGTATCAGTTGTCATGTATTGAGCGCACTCCAGACCTATTGCTGTCTAAACTTCAATATATGCTAGTCAGGCAATGGGTGTTGAAGCTTCTGAAGTCATCATTGAATGAACTATGAAAAGACATGGCTTCATGCGCAAACGTGTATGTAGTTTTTCACTAGTTGCATTCTATTCTGATCTCCTCTACTAGGCGTCCCATCTTTGCACAGACGCGCGAGAAGAAGTTGATAAAAGAAATGTCGAGGGGAAGCTGAAGTTGAATTCGACTGACACGTCCCCAAATTACTCCAGTATTCAACGGAATCGAGACAGTGATATCTGAAACAGCTGAAGGATCAGTTTCTTAAGTTTCAGATGACCATAATGACAAAAGTTCTTCTCTCACTGACAGACCGCTGACTCGGAGCTGGAACACAAAAAGGATGAGTCAAGATCTGCTGCGGTGGCATGTTTTCGACAACATGGATGAAGCAATGGGTGGGAAGCATATTAAACCAGTATCCAGCGCGAGGAAAGCGCTGTTGAAGTATTCCTCGCTGCTCCTCTTCGTTAAGAGTAGAACTTTGAGAATAATTAGAATCAGACATGAGATTGTTGGGCATCCTGCACTTGACCAACAAGTCTTATATATATTTGTCCATCAGTGGGGGATGGACATGGTCGGATCATCACTGAGAAAATAATTCAAAAGATGAGAAAGCCGTCATGCTAATGACCAGGCTGAGAGCATGGGGCCAAGTAACACTGAACTTGCACCACCATAAGGAATCAGCATGGTCAATTGTGAAGATAATAGTATAGCAGTATACATGGTAGCACAAGATCGTCAATCAATAGTTGTATGCTGCGAGAGGTGACAGACACAGCTCGGTGACCGATAAGAGCAGGAAGCGACTTCGAGCCTGCCATTCTAGGATACTTCGCGCGCCCAAATATCGTAACAGGCGGGACCCTTTTGTTTGTCCAGCTCCACAACTAAACAAAAGCGGTGAGGGGAACAAAATGAAATCTGGTCTATCGATATGAAAGTAGCTGTAATGCATTACATCTGTCTTGTAACTATCATCAATTAATGCATTATAATGACAGGATAGCCTGGCTACCTTCCATTCAGTGATGTCTGCAAAACGATGCTTCGTATACTTTGGCAATTCCATATTAGTTGCGGGTGTATAAAGTAAACGGGGTTCGGGCAAAACCGACGCGGGGCCTGGCGCTGCCATCGAACACAGTGTAGAACCGCTGGAGGAATACGTAGCCATTAATAAAGTCAAGCCCTGAGCCAGTGGGCGATGTAAGGGCTTTAACGATGAGAAATATATCATCATTACCGCCACCGCCACCAAGCCTGTAGTTGAGAGAACGAGGCCAAATTTGCGCATTAGGGATGAATTTGTATTTGTCCTGTGCAAATGGTCAACAAGGGATGCGAGGGCCGACAGAATTGACGTACCGAACCAATATGGAAGTACAAGCTACGTAGGGCATTGTATTGGTAAAGGGAAATCTGGAGAAGACCAACCGCCGCATTCATGGTACCGCCGGTTGCAGCCTCGTACTTCTCAAAGGCATCTATCGAACGCTGATGAGACCATTGTTACTCGCCGCACTCCAAATACACACCAGAGGCGATGTGGAGAAAGGTGCAACCACAATTCACGATACCAGCGGTGTGTTCCAAGATAACTGTATCTCCGTAGGTGATCCCCTGATCGATACCCCAAAACCGCGACGAGAGGGGGGTGGCGGTAACATAACTGAAACAAAACAATTGCTATCAGTCTGGATTGATCCAGAGGCTAAGGTGCCTTACGTGTATTTAACTTTGCCGTAGTACCTCTCAGGGTTGGCTACACCAAAGGAAATCTCTCCATGGCCAAGCCGGACTGAACCTTCACCGACGGGCTGGAAAAAGATACCAACAATGGGGCGAGAAATGGTCCTCTGTCGAACCAGGCAGTCAGTGACAGTCGGGAGTATGTCTTCTGGCGAATTTAGGATGCCGCGTGTCAAGTCTCTAGGCCCGATGGCAAGGACACCGTCATAAAAGAAGCCCTGCGAAGTAGAAGCAACACCGAATTGCATCTCGTTGATGGAGAGCTCATCAGGACCAAAACTCATTGAATCTCTGAATAAAGTTCCTATAGATACTAATCGTAGGTATTTTCAACTTATGATATTGTTGTATGCCATACCTTCGAAGGAGCCATAACCATAATTGACCCCTATATGATATTCAGTGTTGACGCCGGTGCTGCTCAAGTACGGAGTGTTGGCGCCAACCCATGTGATCGAGCTAGTGCTGTCGACAATCAAGTTGTCTTCAATAATTCATTAGCAACCGCATGTTTTCCCAGTGTTGAACTTACAGATTTTGAAGGGATTGCCAATGCCAACTGATACGGTGTAGCCCCAATGAAAGCTTTCCAAAGGGACAGGCAAAGGACCAGGATAAACACGTCGGCCATGCGTGCTGTATTCCGTCAAGGCCGCAACGAGAGCTTCATCATGCCGCAAGAGGTCACTAGCATTGGAGAATGTTAGCCTCCTGGTCATGGGGAGCGTGATGGGGGAATTGCGAACTTCAATGGGAGATCCCATGACTGACAAAGCCAGGAGTGCTGACAAGGATGCAACGGAGAACATGATTCACTGGAGAGTCATATCATACTCGGTGGCCCACTATATATGTGATAGCAAACGCGATGGGAATGTTGAGCACTTAGCCACGTCAGTTCCCCTCGAAAAAGTGATGACAAGATAGTTGCGATGCGAGTCATCCCGCGTGCAATGATATGATTTTCCGATAAAATGTGGCAAGAGATGGTTTGCTTTTGATCCTGGTATGTTCAACTTCTAAATCTCAGTGTTGTCAGGTGTTAGTCAGTCTTGACCAAAAATAGTCAGTCAACACTTACAAATAGTCGATGTGTCAGCATAGTCGTTTGTAGCCCTGGGAAGTATTAACGTTGCAACTTGAACCCCAGTGAGAACTCGGATACTACTTACTAATTTTTAGGTGCTGGGGGGGCCCTTGAACCAATACCACCACCATGGATGGGTTTTCCCACGCATTTTCGTGGGCAAGGTTGAGTCTCGCTAGCTCACAGTCCACCACTGGCCCTCAATTAAAACAAGCTCCCCTCTGAACCAACCCAGGCATATCAGCTGAATGAATGTGAATCCCCCGTAAAGGACCATTAGAGAAAATACCCCAAAAACCCCACCAACCGAACCTCATACATGCCTCACCCACAAACACATAAGCACATGTCACAACTCAAACACATCTGAACCCCATTACACTAGATAAGACACCTATCACACCCTCGACATGAGCCATAATGACAAAAAACCTCCAAATATTAATAAAATGAGGCAAAAGCTACACCCAAACATAAAACAACACACACAACTAATAACTATTTTCGCTGCCCACACAGATAAATGACTCCCCTAAATCTAAATGTACTAACACATAACAGCCACTGCCTTCTCAGACCACCACTAATCCACCCCCTGGCCATGAGGCATTGCTCCCCCGATGCACAGTCACCCTGCCTGAAATCCAGCTGCGACTAAATCCCCCATATAAAACCTGCCCCCACAAAACAATATTCCCTTGCCCTCGGTGTTACAATCGTACGTGCCCCTATTCATTTTCCCTTTTGTTCCTTTACTTGTATATCTTGTCACATGACTCGACTCATATGCTCAATGCATCTGTACGAATACATGCCTTCCTTATTAGGATACGCAGTTACATTCTCACGGTTACTTGGTCTGTGCGCATATATCTACCTATTTAAGCACAGTGTACTTGTAGTAGATTCCTTTACTTTAATCTTACTGGGTTTTACCTGGAATCTCCTTTGCTTAGGTCTCCAACCTAAGTCGTCTTGAATCGTCTCTAAGTCTAAGCACTCCTTAGCCTTAGTCTCTATTCTCGCGGATACCTCTTAGACTTGTCTTTGAGGCTGAACCCTTGATCGTACTCAGAACGCGTTCCTTGTACTTTCACCTTGTCCTCTTCTGGACATTGTAAGAACTCCCAGCAGACCATCTGTGTCTTTTCACTGTCGCTGGTGACGCCACCCCAGTTTGTAACAAAAGATTAAAGTCCCTTTTGATCGTCGACTATCTAGTCTTCGACCCTGAACCCTGATCGCTTAGATCAGCAGACTAGCATATGCATACGCTGAGCAGATTGTCAAAAGGAAGCACCTCTGACAGAAGAAGCCCTGACGGACAGCAAGACAGCGCATGTAGGCACCGAGAAAGTATAACTCACCAGACGAATCATCAAACATGACGACCAAAGACTTCGAATACAAGATCGGTCAACCAATCGGTTTTGATGGAGATCGTGATAACTCTCGCGAGTTTATCCAGTCATGCAATTTGCACTTTGACATCAATGAAAAGCTTTACACCACCGACAAACAGAAGATCATCTACATAACATCCTTTATGACCGAAAGGAACGCCAAATCTTGGAAGGAACAATTCCTTGAACACGCCCAATCCACCGACACCTCTGGACAAAAAGTTGGTTATGGGACGATGGCAGATTTTATGAAGAGCTTCAAAGAAGCCTTCGAACCAGTGGATACCAAAGGAACCGCGCTCACGAAACTCAGAGACCTCAAACAAGGAACTGGAGATCTTCACACCTATGTCGCTGACTTTGAGGCACTTGCAGCCAAGGCTCAGATCACTGACAATGCAATGAAGATCCAGTTCTTCCAAAACGGCCTTAATTGGGGTATCCTTACAAAGCTTTTCGCAACAGGAGATGTCTCTGAAATATTCAGAGAAGTTGTGATGCAATGCGTTGCTATTGACAACGCCCATCATCGGCTTCAGGCCATGAGGACACATCATGCTCCACAACAGAAGAAGAAGAACTACGGGAACGCATGGTATATTCCGAACCGTGATTCAAATGCAATGGTCATAGATTGAATCTCCAATATGGAGAGATCCGAATGCATGAAAAAAGGACAATGCTTCGGATGCAAGAAACAGGACACCGCATCCATAACTGTCCTGACAGAAAGAAGAAGACCCCGCTCCGACAAACTGAAGTCAAAGAAGAAGAAGACGAAGAAACTGTAAGGCAGATTGTTGAGGATTTTTGACTTGGAGAAACAAGGAATCAACGTATGTTTCTCCTAATGTATTACTAAGACTTGTACGCGCTGTAGGTGAAAGAAAAGAACTTCGTGTCCCTATCACCCTTCACTCGCATACTCGTCTATCCGTCGAAACAACCGCTGTGATCGACTCCGGTGCAGCCGGAACATTCATCTCTGAAGAGTTTGTGAAACTCCATCAAATCACACGACGAAAACTCAAAAAACTGTTTCGGGTTACAACGGCAGATGGAACCCTTATAAAAGGAGGACCAATCACACACTATTGTCTTGTGGTCAAAATTGATGAATGAACCATGTATGGAAAATTCAACATCACCAAACTAGGAAGGAGAGATCAAATCCTCCTAGGAATTCCATGGTTACGAGCAATGAACCCAACTATAGATTGGGCTGCTGAAACACTTGTCCTCCCGCAATAGCGAAATCGGATGAGATTGAAATCGACATCGATACGGATCGAAAGAAGAATGGGATTGCCTCTTCTCCACAACTACATTCCAAATGGCAACATTCCCGACTTCCTAAGCCTCTCGTAACCCCGCCTATTCCCGAAGACCCTGAACCGAAGTATGAATGCCACGTACTGCAGACCCTACTCCATGAGTAACAATTGCCACGAGCAGTATCACCAATTCCCGCACAGAAAAACGCAAGAATGAATCTGAACCTGAGCAACGGGTCGGACAGGAACCTATTGAGCAATGGCCAATAGAAGAACAGAAGCATGGAAAAAGAAAAGCAGAAGAAGAGATACCTGGACGGGATACAAATGTACCGAAACTATCCAAGTTCTATGTTCCCCCAAAAATTCTTCAAAATACTTCCTCGGCTTCAATTGAAGACATCCCTGATGACGAGAACCCGTGCCTTTGTTGATTCGACAGAGGATGATGACCAATTCAACACAATGCAAGATGTCTGGCATGCACCAGAAGTACGAGAAATTCCTCTTACAAGCTTGGAGAAGGAGAGTTCCTTGTCGAGTACGATACCGACGGGGTTAAATGAGAATCATTGAAGAAGTTTCCATGGATACACCTCTGACATGTGATGGAACTTCCCGACTCGAACAACCCACCTACTCCACATTTCCCTTCCTCCTCCAAAATATAGTAATAAAGCTCAGGAATTCGCTACGGATGAGAAGGAAAAGAAAAAGAAATCCTTCGAAGAATTGGTCCCGGATATTACATGATTTTTCAGACGTCTTTGCTAAAGACGGGTTGAACAATTACCCCCTGAACGCCCTGGTATTGATCATCGGATTGATACTAAACCCGGTTTTATCCCTCGTACGTCAAAGGTTTACCCGCTATCGGAAAAAGAACGCGCTGCTGTCAAAACGTTTATCGACGACAAGTTGCAAAAGGTTTCATCTCAGAATCGAAGTCACCCCAAGCCAGTGGCTTCTTCTTTGTGGGAAAGAAGAGTGGAGAATTGCATCCCTGTCAAGATTACCGCTACATCAATGATTGGACAGTCAAGAACGCCTATCCGCTCCGCTTCCTATCTCCCTTGTCGCCGCCTTCACAACGCACAGTTCTTTACGAAAATGGATATCTGGTCCGGCTATAACAATATTCGCATCCATCCTGATGATAGGTGGAAAGCTGCTTTTACTACGGAATTCGGCCTCTTCGAACCGAACGTCATGTTCTTCGGCCTTTGTAATTCCCCAGCAACCTTCCAAGCATACATGAATCGCACCTTCCAACAAGAAATCAATGAAGGATGGATGGTTATCTACATGGACGATATCCTGATTTTCTCTACAACTATGGCAGAACACCGCGAACGGACTAGATGGGTTTTGATGAAGATACGAGAGGAACACCTGTTCTTGAAACCGGAGAAATGCACCTTTGATGCAGAAGAAGTAGAATACCTCGGAATGATAATTCGCCCCGGACAAGTTGCTATGGATACCGCCAAAACCAAGGGAATCTCCGAATGGCCAGTCCCGAAATCTGTAAAAGACGTTCGGTCATTCCTCGGCTTTTGCAACTTCTACCGCACGTTCATTTCCCACTATTCTGACATTGCCCGACCCCTTATCGATTTAACGAAGAAAGATAAGGCCTTTGATTGGTCAACCAAATGTATGGACACCTTCGAAGAATTGAAACGACGCTTCACATCCCAACCGGTACTCCAAAACCCTGATCCTTCCCGACAATTTGCTATTGCTACTGACGCTTCGCTCGTAGCAACCGGCGGAGTTCTCTTACAGACTGATGAAAATGGTGTTTATCACCCATGTGCATACCTTTCACAATCTTTGAACCCAGCAGAACGCAATTACCAGATCTTTGATCGGGAACTCCTTGCCGTGATCCAGGCATTGAACGAATGGCGTCATTATCTCGAAGGAAACCCACACCCCGTCCTGGTATTCACCGACCACAAGAACCTTCTGTACTTTAGAAGTGCACAGAAGCTTACCCGCCGCCAAGCACGTTGGCAATTGATTCTATCCATCTATGACATTGAACTGCATCATGTTGCAGGTACTAAATTAGCAGTACCTGATGCACTCTCCCGCCGGCCAGACTACGACTCCGGCAAAGACGATAACGAGGACCAGACCCTCCTCCCTGATGCTCTATTCGTTCGTCTAATTGACACCGATCTGAAGGATGTTTTGTCATCCTCTGACCCCCTTGACGACCATGTCTTTAAAACCGCATCCGACGCCCTTGATGGCGTGTGCCTTCCTCCTATGAAGTCGGCACTCTCTGATTGGAAGATTGAGGAGAACGTCCTCTATTTTAAGAATCGTGCCTACATTCCACCGGCACACCGTTCCGATATCCTGAAAAGGTATCATGATCATCCTACCGTGGGACACCCCGGTAGATTCAAAACTGAAGAACTCGTGAAACGAGAAGCCTGGTGGCCTGCGATGGGCTCTTATATTCGGAAATACGTTGAGGGTTGCGCCCTTTGTCAACAAATGAAAGTGGATACACATCCTGTTCGACCCCCGCTCACGCCCATTCCCTCATCGGCTGTTTGCCCGTTCTCTCAGGTCTCTGTCGATCTTATCACTGACCTCCCCGTCTCTGGAGGCTTTGACAGTATCATGGTCATGGTAGACTATGGCCTTATGAAGGGGGTAATTATTATCCCTTGTTTGAAAACCATCACTTCCGAAGGGGTTGCCAAACTATTTTTGAAACACGTCTACTGTTACAATCGTACGTGCCCCTATTCATTTTCTACTTCATTTACCTTGTATATTACATAACATGACTCTGACTCATATGCTCAACGCATCTGTACTATAGTTGCCTTCCTCCTTTGGATACGCACTTACGTTCTCACGTCTCTCTTGGTCTGTGCGCACATATTGGCCTATTTAAGCACAGTGTACTTGTAGTAGATTCCCTACTTTAATCTTACTGGGTTTTACCTGGAATCTCCTTCGCTTAGGTCTCCAACCTAAGTCGTCTTGAATCGTCTCTAAGTCTAAGCACTCCTTAGCCTTAGTCTCTATTCTCGCGGATACCTCTTAGACTTGTCTTTGAGGCTGAACCCTTGATCGTACTCGGAACACGTTCCTTGTACTTTCACCTTGTTCTCTCTTGAACATTGTAAGAACTCCCAGCAGACCGCCTGTGTCTTTTCACTGTCGCTGGTAACGCCACCCCAGTTCGTAACATCTACCGACGATTTGGACTTCATGACAAAGTCATCTCAGATCGAGGACCGCAATTCCTATCTCGCTTCTCAAAGGAACTTGCCCGACTTCTCGACTACGTCATCGCTCCATCTACGGCTTATCACCCACAGACTGATGGCCAAACTGAAAGGCTAAATCAAGAACTTGAAACGTATCTACGCATTTATTGCTGCAACAATCCGGAAGATTGGGTAGAACACCTACCAATCGCCGAATTTGTCCATAACCACCGAAAACATGATGCAAGGAATGCATCACCCTTCTATTTGATGATGGGATACGAACCATGCGCTATTCCCCACCTTATCCCTGATTCATCCATACCCGCAGCAGAAGATCGAGTACGATCTCTGCAGAAAATAAGAGAAGAAGCAATCGCCTGCCACAACATTGCAATGCAAACAATGGCTGAATGATCCCGAGGAGATAAGTACATCCCATGGAAGATCGAAGATAAGGTTTGGCTATCTGCCGCTAATCTTAGACTCAAACTCCCATCAAGGAAACTTGCGCCAAAGCGATACGGACCTTTCCCGATCATTGATGTCTTATCCCCCATCACGTTCACACTCAAACTCCCCCCGCAATGGAAGATCCATCCCACGTTCCACGCTTCTGTCTTATCGTCCTATAGCGAAACGGACGTGCACGGTCCGAACTTCCCTGAACCACCACCTGACATCATCAAAGAAGAAGAAGAATACGAAATAGAAGCAATCCTTTCCCACAAAGGAACTGGCAATCGCCGATGTTATCTCATCTCCTGGAAAGGATACTCATCGGGAGATAACGAATGGCTCCCAGAAAAGAACTTGAAGAACTCCGCCCGAATTTTGAATGCTTATAAGAAGCAACACGCCCTTTGATCATCCTTCAGTCAATCAACTCGCGCTAGCACTTGATCAACTACCATCTTGAAATGTCTTTCCCCACTGCTTACATCACACCCGTCATCGCTGCCACCAATGACTCTGACTCCGAAGCTGAACAATACGGAACTCTTGCCGCTGAAATCGACAACACCTCCTACATTGAAGCCGCCATTCTCTGTGAGGGACACGCCCTCGAAATCAAAAGAATCCTCACTGAAAGAGGTGCTTTCCCTGCCCTACTCCTTGTCAACATCATTCGTACTGCAGCCCTCATCGAAGCCACTGCCAAAGAAACAACAGAAATTACACTCCGTCACCGTTTCCTTCATCTTCAAAAACGTATTCGTGCTTACGCTATGCTGTTGCTTCCCAATTCTTTTAAGAATGATGTTGAAGAAGCTATTCACATCATTGCCGAACGTTGAGCAGGCGTTGCTCGACCTCCCTCTCCGCAGGAAGATATGCCACTTCCTATTCCAGCACCCGCTTCTTCGCGCATGTATTCTAGTCTTGACGCCTTTGCTGGCTTATGCACTGCTGTCCAAGAGATCGGACAACTCACCAATACGGTTGTCGAAACCATCCAGCAGTCAGTCGCTGAAACCAGAGCGGCTAGGAACTTAGTGGAAGAAGCTATTACTGATTTACAACAAACACAAGCTGACCTCGCATCTCCCCAAACGCCATCTCCCATCGAACAGCCAACTTCACCACCTCCCGTCGTAACCTCTCATGAATGCCCTGATTGGCTGTATGAACCTTGCACAAAGGAGCAGTGTGAGGCCGCCAAATTACTAGGTATTCCTACCACTGAGCTGGTAATGCTTGGCCCTCGACTTCGTGACCTTCATATACACCCCCCCATGTCTATTCCATCATCATTCGGTCCAATGGATCCCATCTCTCCAGTCTTAGTAAAAGACTTCGGTATCACCACTCCTTCTTCATCTAACGAACTCCTTGCGATCGCTGAAAGAGGAACTACTCCTGACCTCCCTGAATCCGCATACACTCTAACTCCTGCTCAGCAGACGCAGCTCAGGCGTAACAATACCCTAGCATTGAAACGTATGAGGAGGAATAAGGGGAAGAAACGCGCCAGATCTACTAGCCCCACACCTATCATCTCACCATCACCTCTACGCAAAGTTCATTCCAATCCTGATGAAAATATGAAATGCCGCGTCTGTGGACTGCTTGGGCATCGTCAGAAGAATTGTGCGGAATATCAGTGCAAGGTTTGCAGATATTGGTCGCCTACTCACTTATCCCTTTATTGTCCTCGATGAGTCGGACCTCCTCCTTTCGAGTTAACCTGGAAGGATGAGGGATTCTATGACGCACTTCACGCTTGGGAGCAGCAGCTTGACGAAGAACGTATTCAAGCAGAAAAGAAAAGGGATTCTAAACGACGCGCTGGCCTTGAAGAAGCTGCGTATATGAGGAGCGGGTCCTTTGTTGACGAGGACTACGAGTGGAGCGATGATCCCGTTTATTATGAGAATCAAGATGACTAAAGTTGGTGACTTTACATGTAAAAAAGGGGGTAATGTTACAATCATACGTGCCCCCATTCATTCTCCCTTTATCTTCTTACTTGTATATCACATGACTTGACTCATATGCTCAACGCATCTGTACGAATACATGCCTTCCTTATTAGGATACGCAGTTACATCCTCACGGTTACTTGGTCTGTGCGCATATATCTACCTATTTAAGCACAGTGTACTTGTAGTAGATTCTTTACTTTAATCTTACTGGGTTTTACCTGGAATCTCCTTTGCTTAGGTCTCCAACCTAAGTCGTCTTGAATTGTCTCTAAGTCTAAGCACTCCTTAGCCTTAGTCTCTATTCTCACAGAACCTCTTAGACTCGTCTTTGAGGCTGAACCCTTGATCGTACTCGGAACGCGTTCCTTGTACTTTCACCTTGTCCTCTTCTGGACATTGTAAGAACTCCCAGCAGACCGTCTGTGTCTTTTCACCGTTGCTGGTGACGCCACCCCAGTTCGTAACACGAACCCCGAACCCCAAAATTGTGGACTACCGGATTTCATGGTTTGGGGTTCAGCACTCAAGATTCAAGATGAAATAGATATCTGTGCCACAGTTTGGGGTTTGGCACTCACATTGTGTGGATCAATATCTTTCACATTGTTCTGAGTCCCATGTCCCATGTGCCAGACGCTGGGGCTCGGGGTTCAGCACTTAAAATGTGTGAATTCATATCTTTCACATTGTTATGAGTGCCGAGTCCCGACTGCCGGAGTGCCGGCTGCCGGGGTTCAGGGTTCGGCACTCAACATGTGTGGATCAATAAATTTCACATTATTCTGAGTGCCGAGTGCCGAGTTCTGGGTGCCGGGGCTCGGCACTTAACATGTGTGGATCAATATCATCCACAATGTTGTGAGTCCTGAGTTCCAGCTGCCAGGGTTCGGGGTTCGGCACTCAACATGTGTGGATCAATAAATTTCACATTATTCTGAGTCCCGAGTCCCGAGTTCCGGGTTCCGGGGTTCGGCATTCAGCATTCGGCACTTTACATGTGTGAATCAATATCTTTCACATTGTTCTGAGTTCCGGGTGCTGGGGCTCGGCATTCGGCGTTCGGCACTTAACATGTGTGCATCAATATCTTTCACACTGTTGTGAGTCCTGAGTCCTGAGTGCCGGCTGCTGGGGTTCGGAGTTCGGCATTTAATATATGTGAATTCATATCTTTCACATTGTTCTGAGTCCTGAGTCCCAAGTTCCAGCTGCCGGAGTTCGGGGTTCAGCACTTACTATATGTGAATTCATATCTTTCACATTGTTATGAGTCCCGAGTCCCAAGTGCCGGCTGCCGGGTTCGGGGTTCGGCACTCAAAATGTGGATCAAAGTCTGTTGCCTCACATTTTGCTGAGTCCCGAGTGTCAAGCCTGAATTCGGAACTATCGATTATTGAGTCCTGAATTTCGAGTATCGAGTCCCGAGATACTCAGAGTTAGGGACTCAATTCATGGAACTCGACTTCCGACTTGAGTTCCAGAACTGTTGATGCTCTAATTGGTACATGGTATTCGTGTGTTGCTACTAACATGGGTAACAACTCTTTCAACTTCTTTGATCTTTCACACCGTGGTTAGTATGCGACCTTTGACCCTAGCCCATCCACATGAGGGAACCCCGGCATAAATGTGCACAGAATTCCTCATATACCATGCCCAAGCAATCCAATCCCCTTCCACTCCATCAACCCCATTTCTCACAATCCTTCCCGAAAATGCAATCATACAGCCGGAATCATACCTGAATTCCAGCTGAAGGCTTGGCATACTCATCTGAGCATTAGAATAGTTCCCCATGGTGGTGAGAATATCGAAGCATTCAGGAATGGATAAATGGTCTCGATGATTGGGGGTTTCCCATTGGAAATGATGGAGAGGCTGTTAAACATGGATGCCCAGTACTGCAGGGTCTCTGGCATCTGTGGCAGTTCCTTGCTCAGTGCCTTATCTCCAAGGTGTGACAAGGCTCGTAACCCTTCAAAGTACTGCTGAGGATGCATGACCCTGAGTGCCGCCGATGCGATGGCTGCGGCCTTGCAATTGCTTTGAGGATATTCTTGGAGGAGGGTCCCTTCAATGATGCAGATACCTCCGGATCTGACAGATTCTATGGGATTGGTGAGTTTGACTCCAGAAATCACCATCTCATCACATCCTACCTCGTGGCCCTGTTGAAACCATGCCGGAGATAAATTGACGCATCCAGGAGTTGACCCAACATTTTCCAGTCCTGTTTGAACCATTCTTGATTATATCGCCAATTGCCATCAGCCTTTACACTTTTTTCGAGGCTTGGACCCAGCAAATCAGTGGCCACCCTAATTTCCTTCTGTAGGTACCATTTGATATTCAATATCCATTGAGTAACAATCTACAAATTATGCACCTGGGTGGTCTCGGTCAGGGCGTCCGGGAGGTACCATGCGATGATGGTACTGGAAGCATCAATAATTGTGCCAGGTTTGTCCACCAACTTTGTGCCCTCATGGCCAGGAGGACACCTCTCAAGCAACTTCTCCTCTTTCTCCTCATTATGCCCAGTGTTCTTTGGGGATATCAATTTGCTATATCTTGCAATATCAATCTGCATCTTACTGTCATGAAGGAATTTGAATGATCAAACAAATTTTCAACATCTGCAGGAAGACCCACTGGGAATTTTATATGCCTTTATGAGTACATCAGCCAAGCGATCGCATGCCATCACCAGATCAGTGTCCAGGTTCGGAGAAGGTATAACTGGTTCTCCTCCAGTCTTCTCTGCATTGAATTTTTGTTTGGTATATTCCCCTGCTTCATGAGTGATGGCCAGGGCCCAAGTGCGCCAGATTTTTATGTCACAAGTGGACATGGAAGAAGTGTTCATGTTGGAAGTTGATATTTGGAAATCAGATGCTGAATGCTGGATGTCCAGACTTTGGTGTTAAAGGGGGTGGAGATAGCGAGGATCAGATAAGGGAACCTTGGATGATGTTGGCTTTCAAAGATGTATTATCATCCATTGCTCAATGAAATACCAGATGATTGGAAGTGTGCTGGATATCAGATATTCATTTGTCGAGACCCAGGTTTGGAACTTGGCATCTCATAGGGCAACCAATTTTTGCACCCTGGTGTCCACATTCTACAAGACAACATAAGTGCCATAAAAGGCCATGTCAAGCGGAGACCCAGGTCTCAGAATTCAGAACTTGGTATGCTTCATCTGATTTTCGGGGGTCGGAACTGGGTGTCTTGTAGGGCAACACAAGCCTCACACCCCGCTTTCCACATTCTACACGACAACCTAAGCACCATAAAGGCCATTTCAAGAGAGCACTTGCTGCTCCCAGAACTTGGTATGCTTCACTCAAATTTTGGGGTCGGAACTGGGTGTCTCGTATTGACTGAATTATGTGTTGAGACCCAGGTCTCAGAACTCGGAACTTGGTATGCTTCATCTGATTTTCGGGGGTCGGAACTGGGTGTCTTGTAGGGCAACACAAGCCTCGCACCCCAGTTTCCACATTCTACAAGACAACCTAAGCGCCATAAAAGGCCATGTCAAGACAGCACCTGCTGCTCTGGGACCTCAGTAACTGTGATTTATTACCTCCTCTGATTCGGATGATATGCAACTCCCTCAGCTCTGTCATGTCTACAATTATCGTACACATGGGCCCACCCGTCTAATATAATATACTGTACAACACCCTCGGCCCACCCATCTAATAAATATTTATATAACACTCTTGGCCCACCCATCTAATACCTGTCTAATTTAATATGTGTCTGGGCCCACCCGTGTATGTGATAACAAGTACCCTTCACATACCTGTCTATTTGATTCACATCTACCTTGATACACCCATCTACATGATATCCAACTACCTCGGCCCATCCATCTACCAGATATTCATGTACATTGGCCCACTCATCTACTCTACATATTCCTTGCATGGGCCGACCCGCCGTCATTGGGAATAATATTCCTCCCGGCCCATCTGTCATCAATGAGGATATTTCTACCATAGGCCCATGGTTTGCTGGCCCGTATCATATGGGATATTATGCACATCCATTCACTCATATAATACGGAGATAGTTCACTGTAATATGTGATTGGTGGCAGTAGAAGAGCGCCTTCCAATTGCAAATTGAAGTTTGAACGCATACAAATTTGGTGTAAGGTTTGCATGCAGCTTAAAAGCTATCATGAACAATGCCTTGAGCCTTCACAAGCTGTTATTGCCCAACCACCCTCCAAAACCTGGCCATGCGGACGATACAATGTGGTCATTGTGAATGTAGATCCGACATTCAAGTGGCCCCACAGTCATTTAGAAGGTTTGCATTTGCTTCAAGTTCACTCTGTCCTCATCACTAACAATTCTTTTAGGTCATTGTGTTGGTCATCTATGCTTAATTTTTCGTCCCATTACCCCTTTGGAATACTCTGGGACATATCTTGCTTATGTGGAGCATCTCAACTGGCTTCCTCATACACTCCTTCCTGACATCTTAGATGAGAGATTATTGTCATACCTCAAGACTGATGACAGCTGGCATCTGTATGATGTGGCATGCAAATGTTGGAACCCTGCCTTTCTTCCACCACTCTTGTGTCAGCCTGATCATAGAAAAGGTGAAAAAGAAAAAAAGAAAGCTAGTTTGGATGAAGAGGAGGAAGTAGAGAGTGACAAGACAGCTGGCGTTAAATCCCAGAATGATGAGGAGATGCTGGCAGATTTTTTCAACAGGATTATGAAGGTGATCCCAATCACCATAGAAGAACTTTGTTGAGATCTAGCTGCCAAGCATCTCAAGAAATCAGGAAGTTGCCGTTATGCAAAGTTAGAGAGCAGATACTCCCTTTGCATACCCTGAACTCCTCTGCCAAGTCGACCCCACACACAGTCGCAGACAGACATGATGGATATGTTTCCAGCATTTTTGGGTTGTCGATGGACTGGCTTTTTTTCTACACGCAAAATGACAGGCACACCACTTGCAGTCAAGCCTGATCTTGTGTTGCAGGACAGCGATGGGAGTGATCCCGCTGGGCCAGACCTCATAGCGTGGAACGACATACTTATGTTTTGTGAGTTATCAAAGCTTGCAATGTGGCCTGAATTATTGGATACCTTGTATGCAAAGGTGTATGCAGTATATAAAGCACAATTGAATTGTTGAATTGTTTTTGTGCTGTCTATCACAGACTTCCTCCTTTGAATCACCTTGTTTGATCGTTCAGGAGCAGTTCATTCATTACCCTACCATATCCACAAAATGCCAGTCGCGCTCATGGGCATACTTGGTGTGAGTGTCTACTTGAGCATCACAAATCTCGGCTATGATTCTACAGTCGTGTTATCTAAAATTTCTCACCACCTCTTCCTCAAACCATCCCCTCAATCAAAGTCGGTGACAAGACCTACTGCATCATCAAGCCAATTTTCACAAGGGCTGCCATCAGAGGCAGAGCCACCATGTGCTGGCACGTCCAGGATCCAGACACATGTAATGATATCATCATCAGAGGCAAACAGCCAAAGCACCCCCACTTCTATGTGGTAAAGGATACTTGGTGCATTGCTTCCCGCTTGAGTGTGGAAGAAGAAATTCTGGAGATGCTGAAAGATATCCGAGGGGTTCCAAAGCTCGTCAAGTCATGGGATGTTCAGGTCTCTGGGTGTCCTGATACCACGGGCCCTTGTCAGAAAACATTACCCCCAGGAACAAATGTGGCTGAGCTATGTATTCATTGATGCTTGGTCATGGAACCATATGCTGTTCCAATCACTTACTTTTCTCATCGAATGGAGTTGCTCAAGTGTATAATAGATGCGATAAATGGTAAGTGTTGAGAATCATACAGATCGCATATAGGCATTAATTACATTCTCTTACAGCGCATCGTGAGATCATCGGTCGAGGCATATTACACTGTGATATCAGCCTCAATAACATCATGATATATTTTGAGTATACTGTCAACGGCATCTTTGCAAGGGGTCTCTTAATCGATTATGACTATGCAACAAAGATCTCCAAGGGAACTGATCATGCTGTCGGATGACAGGACCTTAGTGTTAGTAGATCTGTATCTGTATGTTTGTTGAAACTTATATGCCACTAATTTTCAGGGAACTTTGATGTTCATGGCTAGCGGCATTCTGCTGCAATACTCAGAGCACAGCATCCCATGTGAACAAACAGTTGCTCATGATTTGGAATAATTTGTATATGTTTTCATCTATATCTGCGTGATGTACGATGGCCCTGGCGACAAGCGTCGAGATGGTAAGCTGTTCAATCAGACTGTTATTGGTCGGTGGATCTATGGGGAATGGGACACAATAGGATTGATTAAGGAGCGACATTTGGAACAACCTGATCTTATTATATCAGACATCACTCCATACTTTCAGCCGTTTTCGACTCTCATCAGCAAGTTGTGCTCGCTTCTTAGCGAGCAGGTCAACTATATGAAAACCTTGGATGGCCATGGTACTACACTCACCATCAATTCACCTCTTACGCATACACAACTAATCAACACAATCCGGCTGGCTATTGATGATGATGACCATGACAAACCTCTTTCACTCCATACACACATCAGGTGGCTCATTTTTGAGGGTAAAGCACCTTCATTTATTACTGAAGGTGATAGACCATATCTAGCCTCCAAGGCAAAAAGGAGCGGTGCTATTCTCGACAATCAACATTCTTCAAAGCACCAGAGAACTACTAGTGGAGTCATGAGATCATTGAACTCTGGTACTGCTTGTCCCATTAGAGCAACCAGGGGATCAGGGAATTCTACTAGGCAGAGTAGGAGGCACCGTAGCGGGCGTAGGTCTTGATCATAATGAGATATATTTTCACTCACACTATACCTATTCTTCTATGTACCAAGGCTTCATATTGTGCCACCATGTCGATATGCTTCCGCAGATATATATCTACTACTGGAGTTTGAACCAAACACCTAATAAATCATAATCAAAATTGAACTTGCCTTGCAGCTCTTTGGGTTGCAAACCATGGCACTGCGCAAGAAGAGCACTGCAAACAAGGAGAACAAGAACAAAGAGTTGGAGAAGCAAGGTAATTATCTACACTACTCGTCTTCTGCTCACATTTTACTTCATAGGAATGCGATGTTCAACCCACAACAACTGAGGCAATGGAGGATGTCTTCAACAGATGGAGAACATTGAGTGTATCCAAACAACAAAACATCTGTGCAAGAAAGCCAACCGTGCTCTACAGTCGCAGCCTGTGAACGTGTTGGTGCCTCAGCCAGCAAAGCATCTCTCCAAGCCCCAAGCTCGTCTTCGAGACTCTCCAGCTGCAGAGTCTGAAGCAAGCCATCAGTCCCATGACAAACAGCCCATTAATCCAAGTTGACACCTTGCCAAACCCAGGGGACGATACGGGTTCGCTCCAACAGCTGCCAGGTCAGCACAGTGTACAGTAGCGTCTGACCACTTTGATGACAACGAAGGTACAAAGCCTGATGAGGACTGGGATGGTGATGATGGATACGATGACAGTTTGAGGCCTGACGGCAACAATATCGACAGAGAGGTGCACGATCAGGAATATGACAATGAGGAGGGTCAGGAATATGACAATGAGGAGGGTGGCTGGGATGATGGGATGAATGGTCCAGGTGATGCCAACAATAGCAAAAATGCTGATGAGCTGTTCGGTCTTTCAGGCATTGATGTAGATCAATGTGAGTCAATTTGTGGTTCCTTGTTGTTACACTTGATATTTTCCTTGAGCACAATCATCTCCTGACATCGATATGACTAGTGCATGCTGGCTTGTACAGTCCTTGACCTAGCTAACTGTCACACAGGGCCAGGAACCCTTGAAGTCGACGACCCCCACCTTCACAGTGAGTTCTCTTGTTTTGTAGCAATTTGTTTTGTTTGGTAGCCCACCCATAGAACGCAGGTTAACGCCAGAAGGATATCATACTGATGCAGATGATGAACAGTGCATACCTCCCGTGAAACAGCGTATGATATCACCCATGTCACCCACAAGTAGTGAAACCAATGAAGCACCACACCTCCTGTAAAAGAATGTGTGTTGTCATGCAGATCCACTGATAGATGTGCAGGACAACAAGTACCTCACAAGAACCAACATAGGACACCATCAGGTCCAGTCACTAACTGCAACACTGTCCATCGACCCTCCAATCGTCCTCATTCTCAGCCCAATGTACCACCCAACCATTGTCAATGGGACAACCATCATGTCCAGTCCAAACAACAGTCTTCCAACCGCCACAACCATTGCAGTTCTGCTCAGTCTGAAGCACAATCATCTGGTCACCATCAATGTGGTGATGTCCTTCTTCGGCACCAAGAAAGGAACAGGCATCCTAGGTCCCCTGATCTAGACTATTCGCAAGAATGCCAACAAGGTGAAAACTGTATTGAAGGTGAGGAAGCTGAAGAAGAGCAGACCAAGAAGGATGAAGACATTGTCATTGTCGTCCAGCCTGCAAGGAGGAGTCGCAAATGATTAAATGGTCCCATCCCAATGCAGCTTCAGTTTTCCCCACCGGTGTACAGGGACTTACTTGAGAAGGCGAAGAAGCGGTCTAGGCTTGAATCTCTCAATAATTCATTCCCTCATCATGAGACTTTCCTTGCTGAGGATGTGATTGAAATTCTAGCAGAACTACATGATCAGTTTGCTGCAGAAGGTTGCAGCATGGAGGAAGGCTATTGGGAGAGCTACAAGCATAATATGGCTATCATAGTATTTCGTTTCCTTGTCTGTTTTTGCTATTTGATTTGTTGACTCAATATCATCACAGTTATGGTATGATTTAGGAAACATGCACTCCAAGTTCAAAAGCAGCCCACCCAATTGTTCAAAGTCGGTATGAGCTTTTCCGCAAAGCTGATGAAATCAAAGACAATGATGACGCCATGGAACACATTCATAATGGCATAAAGGACCTTCAGGATGAGGCGAAGTTCCTATGAGGCAGACTGGACTCACAGGTATGAATAAAATTGCACAATCAGCTTTGACCTCACCTCTCACGCAGGGCCGCACTAATAATCTTGCACACATCGCACTGGAGGATCTTTGTAAAATGTACTGTTACATGGGTAAGAACGCACTGGCTCAATTTTTTCCTGACATCTTTGCAAATTCCATACCCAAAGGTGCAGTAGCACTGGCTGCCACAATCATAAGTAAGTTCATTTTTCCTGAATGTGCGCTGATCTATTTCAGCTGGCTGCAGCACTTGATGAATACAGGATGGGTGTGTGGTGTGTGGGAAAATTGCATGTTGATATGTACTGTCCCATTCACAAAGGTATCCTAAGCTTGATGGACCAGATCAAAAAAGACTGGTACCACGAATCCAAGTGCCGTGGGTTTAGGTGTTGATGGGCAAAGGCCACTAGGTATCAAGTGTTCTCTGGTCATAGATATCATTGATGACACTTGTACTAGTGCCAAGACAGAGGCGCCAAAGACTCACACCATCGTCTTCCAAGCTGTGCTTAACTAACTCAATCATTTCATTTGTTTGCACTCATTTTCCGTGGAATTATGCTATTGCCATTACATTCCATACATCTATCTACTGATCATTAATGTTGCATAGTTAAACACAATCCCATATGGTACACAATCTTTATAATGAATGATATATGTTTATCATGCTTGTGTTGCTACTGTAAGTCTTGCACCCAGTTCTGTCCCAGTTCTGTCCCAGGTCTGTCCCAGGTCTGTCCTAGGTCTGTCCCAGTTCTTTGCAGACAGAACCCTTGCTGTGTGCACTGGGGTGCTGTGCAGTGCTGTTGTCATATACCATACATTCAGGTCCGATCCATGGACATCTGGACACCCAATTCATACATCCTAGTCCACCCATCCAATCCAGCTCACATATCCAATCCACCCATCCACTCCAATCCATATCCATCCATATCTAATCCATATCCATATCCGACTCAGTCCATCCATCCGATCTGATCCACCTGTTACGAACTGGGATGGCATCACCAGCGACAGTGAAAAGACACAGCCGGTCTGCTGGGAAGTTCTACAATGTCCAGAAGAGGACAAGGTGAAAGTACAAGGAACGCGTTCCGAGTACGATCAAGGGTTCGGCCTCAAAGACGAGTCTAAGAGGTTCTGTGAGAATAGAGACTAAGGCTAAGGAGTGCTTAGACTTAGAGACAATTCAAGACGACTTAGGTTGGAGACCTAAGCGAAGGAGATTCCAGGTAAAACCCAGTAAGATTAAAGTAAAGAATCTACTACAAGTACACTGTGCTTATATAGGTCAATATGTGCGCACAGACTGTCATATACCATACTTCTAATCTCAGATCCGATCATATCCGTCCAGATCCGATCGTTTCCATATCCGTCCGGTCCACAGATCCTGTCCGGACCACCCATCCGAATGTACTCACTTCTCGCACCTTAACTCCCTGGTGAACATCTGCGTCTATCTCCTTTCATCATTTCTCCTACTACCGGTACTCCGGCTGTTTATATTTCCGTCCTGTGTTACTGATCCGTTTCCTGTGTTCATTTCCGACTCATGCTTACTGATCCGCTGTGCAATAACTAATAGACTTCCGTTACACTTCGTACATAGCCCTCGGTCCCGGACTTGCTGATTATCCGTCTTAGATACTTACTGTATATAAACCACTTGTAGATCTCCGTAGAACCTTAGTTCGAATATCATCTTAGATTCTACTCATTCTGCCTCCTCCGGACTTAAGCCACTCTCCGCTTTAAGTCACCTTCCGAGACTTAGGATTGACTCCTATAGTCCATACCTCCGACTCTATCTTCGGATAGTCCATCTCCGTTAGTTTCTAGTTAGGAACTCATTCCGAAACTAGCCTTAATCTCTTTCCTCTCCTTACGTTCCGAATTACCTTCGGACGTATTATATCCGACACCTTCGGACACCCGGATCCGTCACGCAACCCCTTCCGGGTCTTCGGACGAATAACTCCTCCCTGAAATAAAGGGCATTACTCGAGAAAGGGGCACAGTGTACGAACTGAGGCCAAAGCCCTTCGGATCTCTCTACCCTTGAGTACAGTCTTAACACAGACCAGGTAACCGTGAGAATGTAACTGTGTATCCTAATAAGGAAGGCATGTGTTGTACAGATGCGTTGAGCATATGAGTCAAGTCATGTGATATACAAGTAAGAAGATAAAGGGAGAATGAATGGGGGCACGTACAACTGTAACATTACCCCCGTTTTACATTGAAAGTCACCGACTTTCAAACATCTCTGTTGTCGTCATAGACGGGATCATAGTCATCATAGTTAGCGACGTCTTCATCAGCGGCACTTCCTCCTAACATATAAGCCGCTTCCTCCTCTGCTACAGTCCTTGCCTGTCGACCTTCTTTTCGTCATCGACGGTTAATGAGATATTGTTCCCACCTACGCAGTGCATCATAAAATCTGTTGTCCTTCCAGGTAAGCGTAAATGGGGGATCTCCACAACGCTGAGGGCAATAGATAGACAGATGGGCAGGAGCGTGTCGCAGACAGATTTGGCACTGATAGTCGGGGCAATTCTTTTGCCGATGTCTGACAATGCCACAGAGTCGGCATTTCATATTTTCATCGGTGTTAGAGGTAGACATGCATAATGGTGACGGTGAGATGATGGGTTTAGGACTAGTGGATCTGGCGCATTTCTTCCCCTTGTTCTGTCTCATACATTTTAAGGCAAGGGTGTTATTGCGCCTAAGCTGCGCCTGCTGGGCTGGAGTAAGAGTGTATGCTGATATTGGGAGATCAGGGGTGGTTCCTCGTTCAGCAATTGCAAGGAGTTCATTGCCAGAAGAAGAGGAAGTGATTCCGAAGTCTTTCACTAAAACTGGCGAGACAGGATCCATTGGACCAAATGATGACGGAATTGACATGGGAGGATGGATGTGCAGGTCACGAAGTCGGGGGCCGAGTGTTATTAATTCAGCAACAGGGATTCCTAACCTCTTTGCAGCTTCACACTGTTCTTCTGTACAGGGCTCATATAGCCATGCAGGATGATCATAGGATACTGTAATGGGGGGCGGTGAGGTTGGTTGTTCGATGGGGGATGGAGTTCATGGAGAAGCGAGGTCGGTTTGCATTTGTTGCAGATCAATAATAGCTTCTTCGACTAAATTTCTGGCTGCTCTGGTTTCAGCGACTGATTGTTGGATGGTTTTGACGACTGCGTTGGTGAGCTGTCCGATCTCTTGGACAGCAGTACATAAGCCAACAAGGGCATTAAGATTAGAATGCATGCGCGAAGAAGAGGGTGCTGGAATAGGAAGTGGCATATCTTCCTGCAGAGAGGGAGGTCAAGCAATACCTGCTCGGCGTTCGGCCACGATGTGAATAGCTTCCTCAACATCGCTCTTAAAAGAACTGGGAAGCAGCAGCATAGCGTAAGAACGAATGCGTTTTTGAAGATGTAGGAAGCGTTGACGATATGTAGTGTCTGTGGTTTCATTGGCAGTGGTTTCAATAAGGGCGGCAGTACAGATAATGTTGACGAGGAGGAGGGCCAGGAAGGCACCTTTTTCTGTGAGGATTCTTTTGACTTCAAGGGCGTGTCCTTCACATAGAAGGGCAGCTTCGATGTAAGAGGTATTGTCAATTTCATTGGCAAGGGTTCCGTAGTTTTCAGCGTCAGAGTCAGAGTCATTGTTAGCAACAGTGACGGGGGTGATGTATGCAGTGGGGAAAGACATTTAGAGCAGTGTTAGTTGATCAAGTGCTGGTGCGGTTTGATTGACTGGAGGATAATCAGAGGGAATGTTGCTTCTTATAGGCATTCAGGATTCGAGCAGAGTTCTTCAAGTTCTTTTCTGGGAGCCATTCGTTATCTCCCGATGAGTATCCTTTCCAGGAAACAAGATAGTGTCGGCGAGTGCCGGTTCCTTTGTGAGAAAGAATTGCTTCTATTTCATATTCTTCTTCTTCTTCAATGATGTCAGGTGGTGGTTCAGGGAAGTTCGGACCGTGTACGTCTGTTTCGCTATAGGATGATAAGACGGAAGCGTGGAACGTAGGATGAATTTTCCACTGCGGAGGGAGTTTAAGTGTGAACGTGATGGGCGATAAGACATCAATGATAGGGAAAGGTCCGTATCACTTTGGCGCAAGTTTCCTTGATGGGAGTTTAAGTCTAAGATTAGCGGCAGATAGCCAAACCTTATCTCCGATCTTCCATGGAATGTACTTATCTCCTCGGGATCATTCGGCCATTGTTTGCATTGCAATATTATGGCAGGCGATTGCTTCTTCTCTTATCTTCTGCAGGGATTGTACTCGATCTTCTGCTGCAGGGACGGATGAATCAGGGATAAGGTGAGGGATAGCGCGTGGTTCGTATCCCATCATCAAATAGAAGGGTGATGCATTCCTTGCATCATGTTTTCAGTGGTTGTGGACAAATTCGGCGATTGGTAGATGTTCTACCCAATCTTCAGGATTGTTACGGCAATAGATGTGTAGATATGTTTCAAGTTCCTGATTTAGCCTTTCAGTTTGACCATCAGTCTGCGGGTGATAAGCCGTAGATGGAGCGATGACGTAGTTGAGAAGTCGGGCAAGCTCTTTAGAGAAGCGAGATAGGAATTGCGGACCTTGATCCGAGATGACTTTGTCATGGAGTCCAAATCGTCGGTAGACGTGTTTCAAGAATAGTTTAGCAACGCCTTCGGAAGTGATGGTTTTCAAACAGGGGATAATAATTACCCCCTTCGTAAGGCCATGGTCTACCACGACCATGATACTATCAAAGCCTCCAGAGAGAGGAAGGTCAGTGATCAGATCGACAGAGACCTGGGAAAAGGGCCGAGTCACGGAGGAGGGAATCGGGGCAAGTGGAGGTCGAACAGGGTGAGTATCAGCTTTCATTTGCTGACAAAGGGCGCAACCCTCGACATATTTCCGAATATAAGAGCCCATGGCGGGCCACCAGGCTTCACACTTGACAAGTTCTTCAGTTTTGAATCTACCGGGGTGTCCTGCGGTAGGATGATCATGATACCTTTGCAGGATATCGGGACGATGTGCTGGTGGAATATAGGCACGATTCTTAAAATAGAGGACGTTCTCCTCAATCTTCCAATCAGAGAGTGCTGATTTCATAGGTGGAAGGCATACGCCGTCAAGGGTGTCAGATGCTGTTTTGAAGACAGGGTCGTCGAGGGGGTCAGAGGATGACAAAATGTCCTGCAGGTCGGTGTCAATAAGGCGAACGAATAAAGCGTCGGGGAGAAGAGTCTGGTCCTCATTATCATCTTTGCTGGAATCGTAGTCAGGTCGGCGAGATAGCGCATCAGGTACTGCTAATTTAGTACCTGCAACGTGATGTAGTTCGATGTCGTAAATAGACAAAATCAATTGCCAATGTGCTTGGTGACGGGTAAGCTTCTGTGCACTTCTAAAGTACAGAAGATTCTTGTGGTCGGTGAATACCAGGACGGGGTGTGGGTTTCCCTCAAGATAATGGCGCCATTCGTTCAGTGCCCGGATTACGGCAAGGAGTTCCCAATCAAAGATCTGGTAATTGCGTTCTGCGGGGTTCAAAGACTGTGAGAGATATGCACATGGGTGATAAACGCCATTTTCATCAGTCTGCAAGAGAACTCCACCGGTTGCTACGAGCGAAGCATCGGTAGCAATAGCAAATTGTCGGGAAGGATCAGGGTTACGGAGTACCGGTTGGGATGTAAAGCGTCGTTTCAGTTCTTCGAAGGTGTCCATGCATTCGGTTGACCAATCAAAGGCCTTATCTTTCTTTGTTAAATCGATAAGAGGTCGGGCGATGTCAGAATAGTGGGAAATGAACGTGCAGTAGAAGTTGCAAAAACCGAGGAAAGACCCAACATCTTTTACAGATTTCGGGACTGGCCATTCGGAGATTCCCTTGGTCTTGGCGGTATCCATAGCAACTTGTCCAGGACGAATTATCATTCCGAGGTATTCCACTTCTTCTGCATCGAAGGTGCATTTTTCTGGTTTCAAGAACAGGTGTTCCTTTCGTATCTTCATCAAAACCCATCTTGTCTGTTCATGATGTTCTGCCATAGTTGTAGAGAAAATCAGGATATTGTCCATGTAGATAACCATCCATCCTTCATTGATTTCCTGCTGGAAGGTATGATTCATGTATGCTTGGAAAGTTGCCAGTGAATTGCAAAGGCCAAAGAACATGATGTTCGGTTCAAAGAGGCCAAATTCCGTAGTGAAAGCAGCTTTCCATGTATCATCAGGATGGATGCGAATATTGTTATAGCCGGACCGGATATCCATTTTCATAAAGAACTGTGCGTTGTGAAGGCGTGCGATGAGGGAAATAGGAAGCGGGAGTGGATAGGCATTCTTGACTGTCCAATCATTGATGTAGCAATAATCTTGACAGGGACGCAATTCTCCACTCTTCTTTCCCACAAAGAAGAAACCACTGGCTTGGGGTGACTTCGATTCTGAGATAAAACCTTTCGCAACGTTTTCATCGATAAATGTTTTGACGGCAGCACGTTCTTTTTCCGATAGCGGGTAAACCTTAGACATACGAGGGATGAAACTGGGTTTAGTATCAATCCGATGATCAATACCGGGGCGTTCGGGGGGTAGTTTGTTCAGTCCGTCTTTAGCAAAGACGTCTGCGAAGTCGTGTAAATAGTCCGGGACCAGTTCTTCGAAGGATTTCTTTTTCTTTTCCTTCTCATCCGTGGCGAATTCCTGAGCTTTGTTACTGTATTTCGGAGGAGGAAGGGAGTTGTGGAATAGTTGGGAGTTGTTCGAGTCGGGAAGTTCCATCATGTGTGAGGGCGTGTCCATGGATACTTCTTCTATAATTCTCATGCTAACCCCATCGGTAGCATATTCCACAAGAAATTCTCCATCTCCAAATTCGTAGGAGAAATTTCACGGACTTCTGGTGCATGCCAGACATCTTGCATGGTATTGAATTGATCATCGTCCTCTGTTGGGATCAACGAGGGCATGGGTTCTTCTTCATTGGAGGTTTCTTCAATTGAAGCTGATAGAGTTTTCGGGGGAACATAGAATTTGGATAATTTCGGTACGTTGGTATCTCGTCCGGGAATCTCCTCTTCTGCTTTTCTTTTCCCGTGCTTCTGTTCATCTATTGGTCGTTGCTCAATAGGTTCTTGTCCAACCGATGCTCGGGCTCGGATTCATTCTTGCACTTTTCTGCGTGGGGAATCGGTGATACTGCTCGCGGCATTGTACACAGGGAGTGGGTCTGTAGTACATGGCATTTGTACTTCAGGTTCGGATCTTAGAAATAGAAGGATAATGAGGGATCTCGGAAGTTGGGAATGTTGCCATTTCTTAGGATGCATTGAAAACGGGGGTAATCCATTCTTCTTCTGATCATATCCATGTCGATTTCAATTTCATCTGATTTCGTTGTTCGAGGAAGGACTAGTGTTTCAGCGCCCAATCTATACTTGGGTTCATTGCCATAACCATGGAATTCCCAGAAGGATTTGATCTCTTCTTCCTAGTTTGGTGATATTGAATTTTCCATACATGGTTCGTTCATCAATTTTGACCACTAGGAGACAGTAATGGTGATTGGTCCTCCTTTTATAAGAGTTCCATCAGCTGTAGTAACTCGAAATGGTGTTTTGAGTTTTCGTCGTGTGATTTGATGGAGTTTCACAAACTCCTCGGAAATAAATGTTCCGGCCGCTCCTGAATCATAACAGCGGTGGTGTCGACGGATTTTAAGCGAGTACGCGAGTGGAGGGTGATAGGGACAGAAGTTCTTTTCTTTCACCTACAGCGCGTACAAGTCTTAGTAATACATTGGGAGAAACATACGTCGAATCTTTGTTTCTCCAAGTCAAAAATCCTCAACAATCCGCCTCACAGTTTCTTCGTCTTCTTCTTCTTTGACTTCGGTTTGTCGGAGCGGGGTCTTCTTCTTTCTGTCAGGACAATTATGAATGGTGTCCTGTCTTCTTGCATCCGAAGCATTGTCCCTTCTTCATGCATTCGGATCTCTCCTGTTCGGAGATTCGATCTACGACCATTGCGTTGGAATCACGATTAGGGATGTATCGTGCATTTCCATAGTTCTTCTTCTTCTGTTGTGGAGCATGACGTGTCCTCATGGCTTGAAGACGATGATGGGAATTGTCAATGGAAACGCATTGCAGCACAACATCTCGAAATACTTCTGAGACATCTCCTAGTGCGAAAAGCTTTGTAAGGATGCCCCAATTCAGGCCATCTTGGAAGAATTGGATCTTCGTTGCATTTCGGTGATATGAGCCTTGGCTGCAAGTGCCTCAAAGTCAGCGATATAGTGTGGAGATCTCCGCTTCCTTGTTTGAGGTCCTGAGTTTCGTGAGTGCGGTTCCTTGGTATCCACTGGGTCGAAGGCTTCTTTGAAGCTTTTCATAAAATCCACCATTGTCCCATAACCAACTTTTTGTCCAGAGGTGTCGGTTGATTGGGCATGGTCAAGGAATTGCTCTTTCCAGGATTTGGCATTCTTTCGTCATGAAGGATGTTATGAAAATGATCTTCTGTTTGTCGGTGTATAAAGCTTTTCGTTGATGTCGAAGTGTAGATTGCATGACTGGATAAATTCGCGAGAATTATCGCGATCTCCATCAAAACCGTTTGGCTGACCGATCTTGTATTCAAATTCTTTGGTCGCCATATTGGTGATTCGTCTGGTGAGTTATACTTTCTCGGTGCCTACACGCGCTGTCTTGCTGTCCGTTAGGGCTTGTCTTCTGTCAGAGGGCTTCTCTTGACAATCGGTTTAGCGTACGCGTACGCTATCTGCTTATCTAAGCATCAGGGTTCAGGGTCGAAGACTGGATAGTCGACGATCAAAAGGACTTTAATCTTTTGTTACGAACTGGGATGGCGTCACCAGCGACAGTGAAAAGACACAGCCGGTCTGCTGGGAAGTTCTACAATGTCCAGAAGAGGACAAGGTGAAAGTACAAGGAACGCGTTCCGAGTACGATCAAGGGTTCAGCCTCAAAGACAGTCTAAGAGGTTCTGTGAGAATAGAGACTAAGGCTAAGGAGTGCTTAGACTTAGAGACGATTCAAGACGACTTAGGTTGGAGACCTAAGCGAAGGAGATTCCAGGTAAAACCCAGTAAGATTAAAGTAAAGAATCTACTACAAGTACACTGTGCTTAAATAGGCCAATATGTGCGCACAGACCAGGTAACCGTGAGAATGTAACTGCGTATCCTAATAAGGAAGGCATGTGTTGTACAGATGCGTTGAGCATATGAGTCAAGTCATGTGATATACAAGTAAGAAGATAAAGGGAGAATGAATGGGGCACGTACAACTGTAAACACCACCCATCCGATCCATGTTCATATCTGATCCATGCTCATATCCGAAAACTATTCCTGCGCACCTGGCGCATTACGCCTTTTAGGTTAATACCTGTGTCGGGCTTTCGGTTATCTCTGCACCTCTGGCTTTCGGTTATCTTGACTTCCGTCTTGATAAGATATTTCGTACAAAGTCTTATTTCCGAGTTCATAGCCTTGTGTTCCGCAATGCCTCAAACATAGCCTCGGACTATCCTTACTTGCCTTCCAGCATGCTACCTACAGTATATAAACTTGTAGTACAACTCCTGCAGACCTCAATCTGATTATTGCTTTCCTACTTCTGTATATTCATTTGACTTCTGTATCTTGTTACCATGTCTATATAAATCCATTTCCATTCTCGCACTTGGGCTCTGGCCCTTGTAAGCTTCCAACTCAGACCTATGGGATCATTCCCTAGGCTGGAGCCTTGATCCTTTGTCCTATATCCTTTTCGGACTTCGTCTGTGTCCTGTCTCTCATCTGATTCACCTCCGACTCTACCTGTGGTAGTCTTATCCTGTCTGTGTCTATTCCGGACCTTGTCCGGAGTAGTCTATACTTCTACACCATATCCGGACCTACTCCTCTCTAGTAGTCAACACCTCCCCTAAGATCCATAGAGCTACGCTCGTCCGATGATCCGATGGATGATCCGATGATCTGATGATCTGATGAATCTGATGATCTGATGATCCGCCCCTCTGCTCTTCCGCTCCTCCGAGTTCCGGACCTTCGGAACCTCTGGTCCCTCCGGATCTATCCTATCCTGTCCTCCGACATCTATGGATCATCTTTCCCTCTAGAGCTTTGCTTCTATCCTGCCTGGACTTTGTCCAGGAGTCCATCCTTCATCCATCTACTGGAACTTGTTCCAGTAGTCTTAACCATTACTCCCTACCATCCGGAAATACTTCCGGCGCATTCCCACGCTCAATCCAGAAGTCCTTTGGAGCTCTATCGAGCTATCCTGTCCTACAGAGTTCATCTGGACTCCGTCCAGACTTCACTATAACTCCCCCTTGGACTTTCATCTGAAATTAAGGGCACATACTCAGGTAAGGGGCACAGTGTACAAGCTGAGGCCAAGCCCCTTCGACTTTCTGTCCCTCTGGTACAACCCCATGTAAGACCAGGACTTCTTAGTAGCCCCATTTTGCCATGGTTGTAACAGCTGTCTAGACTACCCCTTGTTTGGTGATGTGCATAGATGGTGAGCTGCAGAATTTCTTGGCAACAGCTACCTCTGCCAAGATCATTGGCTTGCCATCCAGAATGCAAGTTGCACTAGGTCTTGGATTGCTGCTCAGGGAGTGTAAGCAAGTCCATCAAGTATGAGGAAGATAGGTCAACTTGGAGACTCCCCACTTATGTTGGAGCCTCAATCTTGGATATCAAGATGCTTGACCTGGTCATAGAGGCGGTTGAGAAGGTTTAGAGGTGGCTTATGCATCTACTGAAGTCAAAGGACGTTTCAGCAGGAACCTGCTATCTTGATAAGGCTGCTCATAAAGATGGACTTGAAACTAAAGACAGTGCTGATGAGGAGGAAGCAGTGGTAGAGGTGAAGGAAGAAAGCAATGAAGTCTGGTGGTTTCTGGAAAGCCATCAAGAAGGCCAAGGGGATGTCCGCCGCTCCTCTAGAACTAGGCAGCCCACTACATCAGGAAATTCACACATTCCTTGACGTGCTTAATCAGCTTAACTCACTTATCTCAAAACTTGTTTTGCTCTCTCTCACATCATTCACCTGGCAATATCTTATATTTTTTGAGTGCGAAATACAATAAAACATGTATATTAATATATCTCAACTTTTTTTTTCTGAATTCATCTCACGTTGAAATTTTGGACAAGTAGATTCAATTTCACCAAGGCAGTTAAGTGTAAATAAGTCCGCATAAGGGCACGTTAAGGAATGTGCGAATTCCTGATTAAGAAAGCCATGAAGCTTTAGCACTTTGTCACATTGCTCATAGTATATTGCTCACATCTATTTCTTGTTGCTTATATCAATGTACATCAAATATTATGATGTTTTTCTCCGTCTGACTCAAGATACTGGCCAGTTAGTTGAGATCGGCCAAGCA